>PQWD01003371.1:76515-96654 GCA_019425675.1 Leucinodes orbonalis
AGCGTTTAATACAAAGTAATGGGTCCACCTTTTAGGAATACTCACAAATTCCATTACCGAAATGAATAAACAGTGGAACCAAGTTTTTTTTTACACTTTCCACCGTTTTGAAGCTACTGGCCATCATGCAAGTTAAGATGTTTTTAAAGGCGTTTTATTATGAAACGCGGGAGGATATGAAAATGGTTTTATATTAATCTTTGTGAAATTGCTTGCACGGTCCGTAGGCTGCGCATTATGTCGTTCTCACAATCTGTTGAGTGTTTGATCTGTTAAAGGTAAGGAAATATGTTGGAATTACGTTCGTGTTCTGGTAAAATTTGTAGGAAAGAAAAACACCTTTTATGTAAGTACCAATAGAATATATATTATCATTCGTTCGGGTCCGGCAAAGCCGGTTAAGATACAAAATATCAAGAAGAATACGAATAATGCGCTCTTTTATTACACCTAATATTTTCTTAAGAGAGATATAAAAAAATATCTAATGACATTCACACAGCGCCTTCTAGCCTCATATTAAGCGTGAAGCTATTACGGGTACTTAACAATTGATAAACATACTCATTTGTTTTTATTTTTGTAAATACACATACATAGACAAACCTAGATCAATACAAACACACATGTACATGCAAAGACATATTTTACTTCACGTAATCGAATCCGGAACCCATACTGTAGTAGCTAACTGCATTATTACACCACATGGATCGTCTTTATTATGGTGACAAAGCGGTGAAAAAAGAAGTCCAGCAGAGGTCTGCGATAGGTAAAAAAACGGGAACTTTATCAAATTTAACCTCATTACACTTGCTCTTACCGCACCCCATAAGATATAAATGAAGCTATAGACAAATCGTTTGTATGATTCCTAATTGATTCCCTCGTCCATTTCGGAAGTTTATTATAATGCGATACGAACCCGGAATAATTAACACCAAATTAGAGGCCCAACCCCCGCCTTGTTTGGTTGCCTAATGTCTTTTAAAAGAATAAATGATTTTAAGACGCTCCCTTAAGGTCGGGTTACGTAAAGTATAAATAGAATGTTAATTATTACATTGGGGTTCGGGGCCAATTGTTTTTCTTTCTGATATTGTTTTCGAAGATGGTACGTACTGAAAGTAATCTCAAATAAAAGTCTTAACGTTTGAATGAACTATGTTTTGAATATAATTATATTAAGAACGTAAGTAAGAAAGGAAAATACTGATATATCAAATACAATGATGTAAAAAAGTATGGATTCGTGATATGGCTCTTCGGCGGTTCGTTTTTGAGGCACGGATGGCGTATCTACCTTTATATATACAGGATATCATTGATCAAATATAAAAGAATACGAATAAATCAGCTACACAAACAACATCATGATTATGCGCCGATTAAGATGTGATTTATGTAACAGTAATAGGTATCTACATATAAGAAAGAAAGAAAGAAAAAACATTTATTGGCTACAAGGAACACAATTAATAAAATATAAATAAGAAAAACATACAAAATAACACAAAACAGATCCCAGTGGCCAATCAGGTACAAGCCTCAGCAAACGCTGCAGTAGTTTGACCCACTGCAACACTGATATTCTGGCTGTACCTGTGGCGAGTGATAGAAGTAAATGGGATAGAAGAAAAAAGTAAACAATAATACGACATATAATATACATATAATGATGTGACACAAATCACGTTAAAGGGTTTGGATTAGATCCCCGTGCACAAATGTCTGCTTCTATCGGTCTGGGTATTTCTATTATAAAATGTATTTATTTGCAAAATTATTGTACCTACATTATAGTAGGTTACCATATAACAACGTCCTTGCCTAAAATTGGTACTAAATGGCACCATGTGCAAGTCCTTTTGATATAAGTATATATTATGTCGGTAAAATTGCAAATAGTTCGCTTCCTGAGCACGAAATGCGCATTACTCAACCAGTTCAAAACGCTAAATCAGTTTGACTTTCGCACCATAATCCTAAGCGATATCGAGCAAGTTTCTCACTAGGTAATTTAATGTACTAACATCTTGACTTCGTCAAAACTATTTTCAATCTCAATTCCCGTGTAAATAGTCACAGATACCCTCAAACTTAAAAAATCCTTTATTAAACTACGTCTTTACGAGACTCTTTTGAATTGTCAAATAAAAAAAAATAAGTAAAAACCAGTTTTAATTTTAACAATCATTACGTAATGGTTTTTCATACAACAACATTACTCATGAAACCAACTTGGCAGCAGCAAAGAAGATTCTATTTAATGTATTCAGGTCGCCCCACCAATTAATCAGGAACAACACTATTTGCAAATGACCAACAAAGGGCTCAAAGAACGCGTTGTCAATTCAAAGCTGTTTGTTTGTGACCGAGCAGTTGTCACAGTTAATTAACTGTTTGATATACATTAGTGATGTGTGCGCATGCAAGAAGTTTCAACGCCGTCAATAATTCTCAGTTGATAGTAAAAATGTGATAACGATTTATTTGTCACAACTTATATCCGGTAATTTTAAAGCAAACGAATTTTCAAAAAAAATGTAAATACATATTTTCGTACAAGTGATATCGAATGTTGTGATAATATATTGTCACTTAATGACAAAATTATTCAAAGTGCCTATCATCATAAGACTTACCAACTGCTCGCATTAAAACAATATTTAATTATTTTTTTGTATACTAACTATGATATATAGACCATGGGTAAAAAGGACTCCTAAGGTACGTTTAAAAAGACTTCATATATATATGCGATACCATTTGCTAATGTTTTTTATCCCAATTCATAATTATCCAAATCAATCAACGAACGAGAATACTGGCAGTTATCAAACAAGAATTAATCCCTTAATCTATAAACTATCGCCTAAGCTGTATTTAGTTAATCTAGCTATAGAATAATTTGTTACTATTATTTATTACTTTAAATTATATCTGTAGGATAAAGATACCCTTTCATAGCTGAAATAAATTAGGTATGTTTTCCCCCAATTAAAATCCATCAACATCACTAGTTTGCTTTGCCAATCGAGGCTCTGGTGTTCTGCCGACACTAAATGTACAAATACTAGGGAACTTCTATGGTGACAGAGTTTATTTTAAGGGAGACGTCACAAAAATAACGCTTTATACACTAGGTAAGCATTATTCATCCCTCTACAGGTTCAGGCTTCACAGCACGTGGTTACTTAGTACATGGTGGACTCGGCACTGAGTCATCTAGGTACCCCCGCAGTGCCAGATATCGTCCCGTGAAACAGAAGTGTTTTGCATTTCTGTGTTTCGGGATGAGGACACTGTAGCTAGTGAAATTACCGGGTTTAAGAGAAATAACATCTGTTGTCTTGGGTGACGGGCGCAGTGCCGCATTTATAGAAAATAATAACGGTCTATGAGCTGTTGGTATCAATCAATACCACGCTGTCATGGTCATATCACTTACCATCAGATGAACGTTCTGACCGTCCTGTACACTTTGTAATATAAAAAAAGAAAAGTGGAAAGCACAAGCAAGATACAGGTGAGCGCAAACGTGTTTCATCATGTTTGTGTTCACCTGTACCTTTGTTAAAAGGACAATTAAACTCATCATAAGTCTGTGTCACCAGTCCTGGTTGGATGGATGCGCCCTGCACTCTCCCACAACCCGTCACAAGACAAGCACGACTGCTAAGAGGAGTTTAGTCGTTAGGGGTCCGACATAAGTACCCCTAAAGGGATACTATCCAATGTAGGATTAGGATTCTCCTCTCAAAACTAAGGCTGTGTCACCAGTTTGAGCTTTAGCTAAATAAAAAATGTACATTCCAGCACAAAAGTGTACCCGCTGTAAGTTCATCGCTTACTACACCACAGCGGCTTTTGTCCCCATCCTTTGTTGGTTACGGATGATCGCGCGTGACTGGGGCACAAACGAGCGGTGTTTAGACTGCGTTTGTCGCGACTAAGCGTGAACCGGCGTTTGATTGACAGTGGTATTTGTGGGGCCCTTGGGGCGTGGATATTGCTATCTCTGTACACGTCCTCGTGGGAAAAATCGCGACCGATTTGACCGACATGTTTAATTTGTTTGCTCCCGTTTCTGGGAGGTGTTTAGATATTTTTTGTTGTCGTCTTTACGAGATTACGTCATTTTTATACGGCGATGTTACATGTAAAAAAACAAAAGCCGATAGGTACATGTACAAAAACAAAATCCATTTCGAAGGTCTGGAAAATCTTAATAACCGAATGGGACAAACCAGTTTTTCTAAGTAATCTGATGCGTCAAAACAGAGCTAAGTACAATGCATTAATACTTTTTAAGTAACACAAAAGTGTGATCCCAACCTCTCTTCAACCTAAATCATAATAAATTAGTAATAAATTCAATATTGTATTTTTTCTACAGAAATAAAATTTATATTTTATCAATAATATTAGCTAACCAATTACACTAATAAGGGCACTGCTATGTCATTTTACTGCAGTAACTCATTTGCACATTACATGTCAATTTCATTCTGGCTTCCGTACTTCGGAATTTAACAAAAGAATTTTACTCACTTGCGTCAAAGTTATAAATCATATAAGTAATTCTACAAAGTTTCCGATCGTCTTAGTAACATAACTCATAACTGGTGATTAGAATGTTGGCTCGTTTGCACGTACCAACTTTTAGGTAGTTAAAGAACTTCCAACTCATATCCAGACTCGCAAATTAGAGCACGTCAGCCCGGGGGTTTTAGAATAACTGACCGCATCCCTGGCTGGCTTAATTAGGTGTGCGTGTGCTAGGGGCATCTCAAAGGTCTTTGTGGGCCAATCCACCATAAATGCTCTTATGCTAACTGAATGACAAAGAGAAAGGACGCGTTCCGGATCTGCTAACTTCTTTCGGAGAACTAGTTTTGGAGTTAGCCTTTGTATGAATTTCAATGAGTAAGCTCCGGAGTTATGATTTGCGGACATTTAGAATTTCAACTGATCGAGTGCACTCAAAATTGGAGCTTTCTTATAAAATAGTACGTATTGTAAGCATACAATAAAAGACCGATGTTGTGGTGCAATAGTTGAGAAGTTATTTCACCAAATGTTCCAGATTCGAATCTTGTGCAGTAAAAATATTTTGTGTGCAAATCAGCAAAAAAGGTCTGTAAGTGGTAATTGAACTTACGTTTAATTTCTCCCTTAGCAAAATCAGTTCATAATTCGTCACAGATCCCGTTTCCAATATTCAAACTATACGCACACTACATGCATATATAATACAAGCTATAATACAGGCTTTACGGTGGAACGATTGGATCAAAACATCACTAATATATTCAGCATTATTTACGCGAATTATCAAGACGTGTTCTGTATACCACGTAAGCTGAGCTTTCAGCAGGTTTCTCAGACAGGCATTCGATATTGATGTCGAAATAATATCGAATAACCCATTTAGGTATTTCAGATCAAACTCAACATTAATACATGTTTTACTTAAAAGGTATCCACTGAAATAAGATGGTAAAGGATTTACAAGTTGTAGTGAGTCTAAGTAAAGTGTGATTTTAAGAATGTTTCTTAGGTTTTAAGAACATTCACACAACTAAAATTTACACAACATTCAAAATTAAAAAAAATCTTATAATATTACGTTACCAAATAAATATTTATTATTATTACGTTATTGTGAAACAAATTTACAATATTTATTGTACTCGGTGCTCACGAATTGCATTGGGCTCGCGTGGTGTTAAGTTCCAAACTTCACATGATGTATATTCTAAACTAATGTTCTGCATAACATATAAATTATTTTATGTATCTGTATCTTTTTTATTTATAGCTGTATACTATTGTGTAGTGAACGCGGGCTTAGTGGCTCCTCTTACCTCATCAACGGTGTCTACGGAAGACCAGCGTCAGACATCCTGTGTGTTCGACTACGCTGAGTAGACTCCATTCAGTGCAATTGCATAATTTAAAATGTTGTTTTAAACTTGTTAACAATTAATGTTGTAATTGTTTTCTGAATAAAATTTTACTTACTTACTTTACATCCCAATTTCCCCATAGGCATGCTGAGAGCAAAACTGGTGGCAAACCTTATACGCAATTCCAGTTTTTTTTATAAAAAATACCGTTGTTAAAATTGGCTGAGTCAAAACTTAAAATCAATCTGGATACTTCATAAACTACAAGTTGTTGATTCACCACCCATTGACATGGTACACCAACACTAACAACAAAGCCTACAGCTGCACAAATCTTCCACCTAACCAAATACATTCCTTCAAACTAGTAAATCGAATTCGAACCGGGCCGAGCAAATTGAAAACAGTCGACTTGGTCGTTACGTTCCCGATCCACCATTTATCCATCATTCGGCCTCCAATAGAATTGCCATAGACGTTTTCCGCAACTCCGTTTGAGTTGCGGTAAACGTCTTTGGGAACTACTATTATTTCGAGCGGAGCCCGCAACGATTTGCTTGAGTCCCTGTCCTCGGATTAGAGATGGCGACTCCTTGTGCGGGTAATGGGCGCTGTGACAGGTGCCAGACGATTTGCATTTGCCGTTTTGTTTTGCTTTTACGCGACATAAGGAATCTACTGTTTCGTAACGTTGGTCGGCGCGCTTTGAAAACGGTGATATGTAACTATGGTTGTTTTTTACTTTAAAATTGTTTGATGTCTATGGTTCATGTTGGTACTACATCTCGTGTATTTTGAACTGCCAAAAGTAATGTCTATGGGTAGATTGATGCTTTAAAAACAATAAACTAACAGGATATTCAGTCTCCCGCATAAAGTGTCAATGGCAAAAGTGTGCCCGTCGGCGTCAGTGGAGCATACACAATGTCATAGTAACATAGTATGTTCTTGCTTTTTTTGTACCTTTCTAATGCCGTCTTAAATTCAAAATGTAATGTCATCGAACCTACTTCAATATCGTTTATTGTATAATAATCTATACAATATATAGAGCGTCGGTGTCTCAATGGTGTGGACTGTTGCGTTCCTACCGGAGGGCTAAGGTTCAAATCCCGACACGTACCAATGTGTTTCGAATTTTCGAAATAATGTACGTTAATCGATGCTCTTACGGTGAAGGAAAACATCGTGAGGAAACCTTCATGCACGCCTGCGAAGAGATTCAAAGGTTGTGTGTGAAGTCGTCCAATCCGCACTGGGCCCGCGTGGACGACTAACCTAATCACCCTATACGGTAGGCTCATCCCCTGGATGGGACGTTTAATGACTGATGTTGATGAGTGATGAATCTAATAATGCTTGTATCTATAGACATAAGTAAAAACATTATTATATTTCGTCGCTTCATTCTTCAGATATAATTGACCAGGTAGTCCTTTTAGGTGCTGGCAACATCGCACAGTTTTTAAAGAGTATTTAAATTGACAATGACTGTTAACCCCACCCCGCCCGCGCGGCCTGATAGCTAGCTCATTCCTTATTTGTGCGAGGCAACAAGTGCACGCGTAAAAAAAAAAAAAAAAAAAATGCCCAAACGTAGTAGGGAAGATAAAATTGAACGTTATAAGAAGAAAATTAGGAAGCTGCAGGGGAATAAGGACAAGGAGAAAAAGGTTTACCGTCGCCCTATTATAAATTCCGACGATGAAGAGGGTATACAATGTAAGTACCTACAACTTATATTTTTATAAGTGAAAGCTTATGATATGTTTACATAAAACCGACGTGTATGGATTGACTGCGAGTCAATAAATACAATCTAAAATACATTGGGGTTGACTGCGAGTCTCCAACAATGATATTTATTGTATCGTCACATCATACGTGACCTACTTTCGAATGTCGGTGAGTAGGAATTAACCGAGAGTTAATGACTACATATTAATGTTTTTACACACACCTGCATCGGAGTTAATTGCGAATTATCAACGATGTAAGGGCCTTACAACCATTGAATAATATAATTTATCATAAAATATGATAATTGACATTTCTACCCACATTAATTTTTTTTTTTTATTCTCCTTGTTGTAGACTGCCAAGATTTGTCTAATGAGACTGTGTTACAAGTAAGTCAAAACGAATATGATCTGACTCAAAATGTAGATTTGACACAAAACCTTAATGAATGTGCAATGGAGGCGAAGTCGGCGGAAAACCTTTCCGTCGACTCCCCAATAATAGAAGAACCCTGTTTAGACCCTGAATTACTCTCAGCACTGGGTGAAACCGAATCGGACTCCCCGAGTATGGCGAAAAAATTTTAGACAGTCAAGCCAAGTTATGGTCACCAATCCTAAAAAAAGGTATTCCTAAGGAAACCAAAGAGAAGCTCTTAAAAGAGTACGCCACACCTGATAACTGCCGGCTTCTACAAGCCCCGAAGTTGAACGCCGAAATTGCGGCAGCCCTTCCAGACATGGTCAGAAACCGAGACAAGAGCTCACTATTGGCACAGCAACAACAGCTCGGCTTAGGAATAACCGCGGTCAATAGAGCAATGGACCTATTATTATTAAATGGTGATAAAGTACAGGCCATTAAACACCTGAGTAACGGCTGTCGATTATTGTCAGACCTACACTTCACATTCACACAAAATCGAATAAAATTAATCACACCGAGCCTAGACAAGACTTGTCTGAACGTGATTAATGATGCTGAAAGAGACAGTACTCTGTTCGGCGAAAAGCTAGGAGAGAACATCAAGGCAGCAAAAGCCATTGAGAAGCAAGGACTTCAAATAAAAAAGGGGCCAACCCACAAAGCTCCACTCACGTATCCGCAACAATCAAGCGTCCGTCCATCCTACCAGGGAAACTGGCAACCTCCTCGCTACCTGCCGAACAGGGGGGGGCGGGGAGGGAACCGACGCCATCTTCCAGCAACGCAGACTCGCCGCAACAATCCATCTACCAGTGCGAAGCCCGCTCAACAGAGCAAACCTCGTGCGCCAACGCAACAATGACACAGGTACATGCTGGTCGTATTAAATATTTTTATAAATGTTGGCTTAACATTTCGGGAAACTCGGTTATCCTTGACTGGATCAAAAATGGATTTTCTATACCCTTTTGTAAAAAAGTAGTTCAAACTGTACCACCACGTAATAATCTTTCGTGTGATGAAAAACACAATCTAAAACAGGCCATTGAAAAGCTATTAGAGTTAGGAGCCATATCTCCATGTACTCCAATTAAAGATCAATCAATCTAAAATATTTTTAACTCCTAAACCTAACGGCGGTAAGCGGTTCATATTAAACTTAAAACCGTTAAATAAGTTTATACAACCCTCTCACTTTAAAATGGAGGATTACCGTACCGCAGCAAAATTGATACCTCAGAATGGCTATCTAGCCAAAATTGATTTAAAAGAGGCATATCTTCTTCTACCTATAGCTGACACATATCGTAAATACCTAAGATTTGAGTTTGAATCCGAATCAAACCAGACACTAACATACGAATTTACCGCCATGCCGTACGGATTGTCGTTAGCACCTAGGGTGTTCACTAAAATCATGAAAGAAGTAATATCATTCTTAAGGAATCGAGGGTTTAGATCTGTAGTATATTTAGACGATATTTTGTGTATCGGTGATAATTATATAGATTGTATTAACAATGTAAATGAAACGCTTAAGTTATTACAATGTTTAGGATTTATTGTAAACTACCAGAAAAGTTGCTTAAAACCGCAAACGGTTTGCACTTTCTTGGGATTTGAATTTAACACAAATAATTTAACAATAAATTTACCACATACCAAGCGTAACAATATAGCACAACTAATCAACAAGTACTCTGCTCTTCCGCAATGTACCATTCGCGATTTCGCTCAACTGATAGGGATATTGATATCTGCTTGTCCAGCCGCAAAATATGGGTGGCTCTATACCAAAATTTTGGAGAGACAAAAATTTATTTTGTTATTAAAACATAATAATAATTACAACTCGAAGATAAGATTACCAACTGAAATAATCCAAGATCTTACCTGGTGGAAAAACAATATTTTTTCCACCTACAACCATGTGATGCACACTAACTTTAAATTCGAGATTTATACAGACGCTTCTCAAACTGGATGGGGAGCGGTTTGTACTAATAATAATCGTCGAGCTAACGGAATGTGGACCATTGCAGAACGCGATAAACATATAAATTACCTAGAATTACTAGCAATTTTTCTGGGATTAAAAACCTTCCTGTATCAGGAAAAGGACTGTACAATATTGCTACGCGTGGATAACACCACAGCCATCAGCTACATAAACCGTATGGGTGGAATTCAGTTCCCTCATTTAAACGAATTGTCACGACAAATTTGGCAATGGTGCGAGGAGCGAAATGTGTGGATTTTCGCTTCTTATGTCAATACTAAAGAAAATGTAGCAGATCTTGATTCTAGAATCATTAACCCGGACACCGAATGGTCTTTGTCACAAAAGGCTTTTGATATTATTAAAAAACATTTCGGAATACCAGAAATAGATCTTTTCGCGTCACGCACCAATGCAAAATGTGTCCTTTTTGTGTCATGGAAACCAGACCCAGACGCTATGACTGTGGACGCTTTCACTATAAATTGGCAAAGTTTTCACTTTTATGCATTTCCACCATTTTCTTTGATTTTAAAATGCCTGAGAAAAGTGATCGACGACAAAGCATCAGGTGTATTTGTATTTCCTTACTGGCCTTCACAGCCATGGTTTCCCCTGCTAAATAAGCTAATCTGTTCGGATATATTATATTTCGATTGTCATAAGTACCCACTTCGATCTCTTTTCAGAGATCAACATCCACTCAGCACGAATCTTACCCTGGCGGCTGCGAGGCTTTGCGGCAAGCCTTCGTCCAACGAGGAGCCCCTCCAGAAGCAACCACCCTAATGTTGGCTTCATTAGCCGACAGCACTATGAAACAGTATAATGTAACATTAAAACTGTGGTGGCAGTATTGTATAGAAAAGGACATATATTTTTTTGCGCCCCCACATACTGCTATACTCTCGTTTTTAAGCACTCAGTTTAACAATGGATGTTCCTATAGTAGTTTAAATAGCCACCGCTCGGCGCTGGCATTACTCTTGGGCAATAACTTTGGATCGAATGACGATATAAAGCGATTGCTCAAGGGAGCGTACAGATTAAAACCTGCAACTCCCAAATACTCCTGTACTTGGGATCCTCAATTAGTTTTAAATCTTGTATCACATTGGTACCCTCACACCGACTTGTCGTTAGAACGGATAACCAAGAAATTGGTCATCCTACTAGCTATTTGTACCGCACACCGAGTACAAACACTCGCTCTAATAAAATTAGAACACATTATTTTCACTGATAATGGCGCAAAAATATATATAACCGATTTGATCAAAACATCTGCGCCGGGCCGCGACCAACCAATCTTAATATTACCATCTTTTACAGAAAATAACAGTATCTGCCCTGTTACAGCTCTCAGAGACTATATTTTTGTGACAAAAAATAAGAGAGCTGCTAACATGGGGCGGTTAATACTTACATATAGAGCACCACACAAAGCAGCGACTACTCAGTCCATAAGTCGTTGGATTAAACAAGTGCTGTCGGATAGTGGAGTTGACACAGCGGTGTTTAGCGGACATAGTACGCGACACGCCGCGACGTCCGCCGCGTACGCGCGCGGTCTCTCCGTCGATACCATTCGCAGGACGGCCGGTTGGACGAGCTCCTCCAACACTTTTTCAAAGTTTTATAATCGCATACAGGTAGAAGATGAAAGCTTTGCCACTACCGTATGCCTTAAATAAATCACATTAATGTTATGATTATGGGTTCGGTTGTAATTATGTTAAAATTTGATTTTGTTTCTTGCATAATTATTAAATAAAACATTTGATTACCATGTTTCATTATTTTATTAACGCTCTAAACTTTCCTGAGTCTTTAAAAATCTACCTGGTCAATTATATCTGAAGAATGAAGCGACGAAATATAATAAATGATCAAACGAACTTCGCAGGTGAAGTTCGATCATTATTATATGAGTCGCTTCATTCGAAGATATAGGCTCCCGCCCTTCCATAACTATACAAACTTTTTAAAGATTTGATAGTACCCTTGTCATGAAAGTTTAGCTTTTCCTCTCTAAAAAATGAGCTAGCTATCAGGCCGCGCGGGCGGGGTGGGGTTAACAGTCATTGTCAATTTAAATACTCTTTAAAAACTGTGCGATGTTGCCAGCACCTAAAAGGGACTACCTGGTCAATTATATCTTCGAATGAAGCGACTCATATAATAATGATCGAACTTCACCTGCGAAGTTCGTTTGATCATTTATTATTTATTATTAACTAAAATGAATTTTGAGGTGATAGACTTTATTGACGAAATGGACATTGACTATGTAGAAGAACATAGAGATGATGTTTTGCCCGTGTGCGGATAAATCATTTGAGCATTACAATGAGGCGCTTTTAAAAAGAAATATAGATTTAGTAAAGCCTTTGCTAGTAAAACGTGAATTTAGTGAAATACTATTTCCCAATGATTCGCGTGGTTGTACAATAAATTCTGAAATACAGGTGGCTTTGTGCTTGCGATGTTGGGCTCGTCATCAGGTATGTTTGATTCGAGTTTATTTTCGAATGGATGGACACGGAAAAGATAACCTATATATTTATGTTTCTAGCCTAACTTCTGCAGATAATTTACCTATGCACTTATTTGTATTTATTACAGATTCAAGATGACAGTGGAGACTTGCATGGGATTTCTCAGCAAGTAGTTAGCAAAATCTGCAAAAATGTAGCTGAAGCTTTGGCGAAAAAGCTCATTTATTTATTTATGCCATCTTCTTTAGAAGATCAAGAAAACACAATGCGGATTTTGGAACTTGTGTAACTTTCCTAATGTAATCGGCGCTATAGACTGCCACCCCATAAAATATAAAAGAGTGGGTGGTGAAATAAGTGAGACATATGTGAATAGAAAGGTATACTATTCTATAAGCACACAGGTTGTTTGTGACGCCATTAAAAATTAGGGACATTGTTACAACGTGGAGAGGTAGTGCGCATGACTCGCGAATCTTTAATGAAAGTTCGTTGAAACAAAGATTGAAAACAACGAATTTCACGGTAGACTGTTGGGCGAAGTGGATATACATGTACACATATCTTTTTACACCTGTGCTGAATCCGGGCAATGTAAAGGAAGAAGCATACAACAGAGCACATATCAATACATAGAATACCATACACGGTGTTCGGGTTATGGAAACAAAGATTTAGATGCCTTCTGAGAGGCATGTACATATATGAAGCTAAGCACGCTAAGCAACTATAGTAGCTTTAGCAGTACTGCGCAACATAGCTATCGATATGAATGAGCAAATGGACATAAGACAATATGTTCGACAACGATTAAGAAGACAAGCTCCAAGAGATACAATTAGGGGGTCAGTGGTACGGAGAAATTTTATTAATAAGTATTTTTGATTTTAGGATATATTTTGTAATAATAACTATAGCCAATACAATTGTTTGTTGTTTTATTGTTAGTTTTGGAAAGGATAAATTACCATTATATATCCACCGTGACAGGTACCTGGTTAGCCCAATATAAGTAATTATATTATGAGGTAGCAGTATGAATACTGCTAAATCAACAATGGTGAAATAAAAATATAATTAGTTTTGTAATGAAAGTCAATATTAATTCTTAGATTTTTTATTAACGCTATTTCAAGTTGTTTTTTTTCTTTTTCTAATAATAATAAATCAAGTTCTAATTTATGCCTTAATTGTTGGTGGGCAATCTCTTGTCGCTGGTAATTTATTTTTAAGGCATATTCCTCTTCCATAAGGGCCATGGCACGTTGTTTCATCTCCATGTTCCTCTCCAAATTGCTGCTTTACAGGTGCTGAAACAATTTTTTATTGATTTTAATTACTAGTTAAACTAAACCCATCCTTAATCAGTTCATACTTACTCTTTAGTTTTTAATTTATTGTTTTTGTTAGTAATTGTTCTTCGGGTTACTGGATTCGTTTCCATCAAAGTTTGTTTTTCAGTAGGTTTATTTTGAACCTGTAACAGATAATTATGTTATAGTATTGTAATACATCATTTACATTATCTAAAAACAAACAATTGTAATTATTTTTACCTCATTTTTGTGAATATCTTGCACGGTTACAATTTCTTATATTTATTGATATTCATGTTCATCATTATCCTGCTAAGAAAATAAACAATGTTTATATTAATTATTTCAAACTTTTACATCTATGAAGTAATATGAAAAACTACTTTTAAAACAATATACACACCTCATTTACATCCATATCAAATATGACTGTGCTATTGTGTATTTTTTCATCTTTGGCTTGGTTCTGTAAAGGCAAATTTTATTAGTTAAAAAAATTATTGAATAAATCTCACCGTGTAAGGCATTGTAATTGCACTCGCATTGCAGGTTAGTTTGAATAATTATACAATATATTACTTAGGTACGGTAAGGATGACGAATAGAAATTAGTCTGCAGTCTGACTACATATCCATGGTTCTCATACATGATTACCATCATACATAATGAAACCATATGCTAGGACTTAAAAAATATTTATAACAAATAAATTATGCTTACTATAAATGGTGAAACAGCATCACTATCAAACTTATTCTCTTCTACAACAAAATCGGTGGGACACAAATCCATAATAGTAACAGTGTTTGGTGAAGGAGATGGTGGCTGTTTTCCACCGCCAGTGCCTCGCACAGCTCTTCTGTGCTCTGACACTGCTTTTTGGCCACGAGTTTAGTACTCCTCCACAAGCCTTTTAACTGTGGGATGTCCCTATGTTTCCGACTTAATTATTTTAATATGAAATTTAAATAATGGGTCATCTTTACTTCATTACAGATTACTACAAAATGTATACATTGGCTAATCACATATAAATATACATACTTTGTTTGGATTTTGAACCATTCCAAATTCTTTCTTTTGTTTGTGTTGGTATCGGTTTGCTTATTTTGGTTGGGGTGTAGCAAAGGGGGTTCCAAAAATTTAAAACTTTTTTTTACGAAATATAAAAAAAACATAGCTTTTAATAACGGATAGTTCAAGAAAAAATTTTTTTGATATCTTTTTTTGATCAAGTTTTATATGGAGCTGGGACTTAGCCGAATAATAATAATAATAAATTATTTATTTGCGAGAATATGGTTACAATACGATCATAAAAATTGAAATCCAACATATTCTATCGTTAAATCGACGTGCAAATTTTGATTACATAATAATACCCATTTTCATTTTACAAAATAATTAATACTATTAAATTACTTTATACATTTAAACATTGTGTTTTATCCTCTTTATAAATAAAATTTTTATTTTACAAATTCATTATTACATAATATACAAGTCAAAAAAAAAAATATAATGTGTCAAAGTAATATAATATGTCAATAAAATGGATAAAAATACAAAATGTCAATACATAATTTCCATTAAATGTCTTTCTTATCATCTAAAATTCATTAATTGAATAATACATTTTCTTTAAAGGAATTCGTGTAATTGTTTCTTAAATTTGATAAACGGTAGATTTTTTAAAAGTCCGGTACTTTATTATATATTTTAATTGCATGCAATAGACATTTCTAGAGTATAGTGTTAATTTTTGATCCGGGATACACAGTTTGTCGCCTTGCCGTCCTCTATAATTTGATTTTAAGCTTTTTTTTTCAAACAGACCTTGATATTTATGAACGAAAATTGATATTTCATAAATGTATAGACATGGCATGGTAAATGTTTAATGATTTAAATAAAGGCTTGCAACTGTCAAGGTAATCTGCACCACAGATACTCCTTATACATTTCTTCTGAACTTAAACACTCTATTATTATCACTAATTGCCCCAGATTATAATGCCGTATCGTAAGACAGAACTACGTAGCCATGATAAGCTGCAGTAGCAGCTGATTTTGATGCTACTTGCCTTTTGCCTGCCTGATTCGGTTCAAGGCATACACAAACCTATCTATTTTATTTACTACATACTCAAGATGGGGTTTCCAACGTGTGCGTTACCCTAGCAGGAAAGTATGTCCTAGAGTGATATGCGTGGTACCAATGTTTTGTGCTCAATTTACTATATATGTGCGCCAAATATTATATATATGCACACGTTTCCAACTACAACACTCGTCAATCACAATCCCTCGGAACTTAGTGGTGGATACACTTTCTATTGCATCGAATTTTCAAGCGTGTTTAGTATGGAGCTGGGACTTGTAAAATTTTTCACTTTTGAATTCCATCTTGTGTAGCAAAGGGGGTCCGAGACTTTGACGAATTTTGATCAAGTTTTATATGGAGCTTGGACTTAGTCGATTTTCAAGCGTGTTTTGTATGGAGCCGGGACTTGTAAAATTTTTCACTTTTTGATTCCTCTGTGTAGCAAGGGGTCCGAGACTTCGACGAATTTTTTCAAGTTTTATATGGAGCTTGGACTTAGTCGAATTTTCAAGCGTGTTTTGTATGGAGCCGGGACTTGTAAAATTTTTCAGTATTACAATGAGGCTGCTTTTAAAAAGAAATATAGATTTAGTAAAGCCTTTGCTAGTAAAATAGTGAATTTAGTGAAATACTATCTTCCCAATGATTCGCGTGGTTGTACAATAAATTCTGAAATACAGGTGGCTTGTGCTCTGCGATGTTGGGCTCGTCATCAGGTATGTTTGATTCAAGTTTATTTTCGGATGGATGGACACGGAAAAGATTGCTTTTGTATGGAGCCGGGACTTGTAAAATTTTTCACTTTTTGATTCCATCTTGTGTAGCAAAGGGGGTCCGAGACTTCGACGAATTTTTATCAAGTTTTATATGGAGCTTGGACTTAGTCAAATTTTCAAGCGTGTTTTGTATGGAGCCGGGACTTGTAAATGTTAAAATATGTGATATTTTAATTTTTTTTAGTAAAACTATTATGTAACTATTTAAACTATGGTTAGTTATTATGGGTTAGGTTAGGTTAGAACTGTGACCAAACAACGCGCGAGCCGAGCGAGCGAAGCGAGCGTGCCGCGGCAGCGGCCGGCGATGCGCCAGATCAAAATATTATGATTGTAGATATGTTTAACATTTGATCATAATGGGAAGTGAAAATGGTAATTGCATTAAAAAATAATTTGAAGTATAGGTAGTACTGATAACTATGGGCAGTTATTGTGGGTTAGGTTAGGTTAGAACTGTGACAAAAAAATGCGCGAGCCGAGCGAGCGAAGCGAGTGTGCCGCGGAAGCGGCCGGCGATGCGCCAGATCAAAATGTTGGACAACTAATTGTAATTTATGAGTTGTGGCGGATACAATTTGGGCTGCACCTACAAGACGATAACTTAATTCCGCGCTTCCTTAAACCAGGATATACACGATGTATATCCCGAAGGAGGCGACGGAACCGAGCCGCATCACTGGGCAGTTGCCGTAAGATATTTTGCCGGTACATATATTTCCCATGTACAGCCGATCCTGCGGTCACTGCGGCATGTCCTGGTGTGCTTTTTTTTCCAGCACTGCCGCTCTATTGTGTTGGTATGACCTTGACTTAATTTTATTTGAGTTTCTTATGGGCTCCCCAAGAGCGGCATTGACTGGAATGGCACATCCGTCACGTATCTTTCACTGTGATTCACAGCGCTATGTCTCCGCATGCCGAGACGTAGATGTACACCGACATAGGAACGGTGACAATCGCTCATCAGATATGTGTCCTTTTTTACATTCTTCTCTATAATAGAGTCTAAAATAGGCCGCGACAATAAGCTCGACATGATTTTTTTTTGTTAAGCGGCTTATGCAACCGAATGCCCATGTCTGGGAGCGAAGGAGACGACCTCGGTGGTATTTCCTTGTGTAGAGGTGTGTTTCATCCACCTCTACGATATCGTCATGCCCGCCAATCGGCTCCCGGTCATGGGCCTCCGCCATCTCACAAACTTCCCTCAAAAAGTGAAAAATTTGTATAGCACTTTTTTTACTTACGCCAACATCTAGTGCCGCTTGGCTGACCTTATCTTTGCGAAGAAAATGGAGGATTAGCCGTAATGTTGCCAAGATGGGCACGTGGCTTCTTTCAAAAAATGTATTTTTTAAAGGGGATATTGTAAACCTGCACATCCTTTTTCCCATCTCAACGGTATCTATTTTATAGGTACGTTTTTTGTCCTTATTCATTGTGGAGAAACAGTGAGGACAACGTGGAGCCCTACGTGGTATTAGCAGCCACGCATGCGCAGCTGCTATGGCCTGTTGCTCATTTTGCATAACATTTGCAAAATTCCATAAAGAAAAATTTCTTTTATATAAAAATTCTAAGGGATTAATTTTCGTAAAGTGGCAAAGTATTTTCAAAGATCAAGATTCAAATTTTCGTATAAATTCGGTACAAAACGTTCAGTTTAAGTGGCCGACGGCAATACCGTAAAGAGAGCCGCGTAAAATGCGAAAATCGCTTTTACCTCAAAAATGGTGTGTCTTAGTCTAAAAAAAATATAAATGTCCCCTAAAAACCCAACGGCTGCAGACATATTGAATTAAGAAATATAAAATAGTCTAGTTTTTCATATAAATGTAATACACGATAATTTTTATTAGGCTTATCTTTAAATTTTTTAGAAGTCCCAGCTCCATATAAAACTTATCAATTCGTCTATGTCCGGACCCTTTGCTACAAGATGGAATCAAAAAGTGAAAATTTTACAAGTCAGCTTCATACAATGCGCTCGGAATTCGGCTAAGTCAGCTCCATATAAACTTGATCAAATTCGTCTATGTCCGGACCCCTTTGCTACACAAGAGAATCGAAAAGTGAAAAATTTTACAAGTCCAGCTCATACAAAATGCACTCGGAAATTCGGCTAAGTGTCAAAATCTAATTTTTTCCAAAAAAATTTTGAATTCAGTCTATCTTTTTTTGAAAGCTATGTTTTTAATGATTTTGTCAAAAAAAAAATTAAGTGTTTATTTTATGGGACCCTTTTGTACCCGGACCTTATTTTCTATATAGCTGCGGATTGCCGCATAATTTCTATAAATATATCTTGCGACAAGAAATTATGGGATTATAATCTAAGTTAATAAAAAAACATCATTTTCAATTTTAAAAAATACATGAACCTTAACCTAATATTCACTTTTTTTCTTGTGTCCAATTTTCACCACGTACACGATCTTTTGTTCTGTGCTATCAACGTTTTCCTTTTATCCATATATTGATACTTGTATAATACGACGAAAGCTCACCATGATAATATAATCACTAACGTAAATAAACTTCGAATGAATCAAACACTTATCAACAACTGGCTTGACAATTTGACATTAGATGACGTTCCGTTTGACGTTTCGTTATATTAATCATCAAGAACTACTATTGATTTTATTTACTCACAATAATTTGAGCTTTAAAAACTTTAAAAAAATTATTTATGTTTATGTTCATTATGGATATAATTCTGATGTAAGATTATTGAAAGCTCTTTTGTAAAAGTTTTACAAAGTTTAATCAGCCTAAAACAGAACGAAAAAGACTGACTAAGGATAGTTGAATGAATGAAAACAAACGAACGGATTTAAACCTTGTCTACAAAGACGCTCGTTAAACTTGGTTTTGTGGTAATTAAGTAGACAACACTTAAATAGTGTCTAAAGGCTTAGACACTGTTTAGGTAAACACGGTTTCTGATGAAATAATAAAACTCACGTGTGTAGGTTTGCAACAGACTGATCTTTATTCAGCAACCAAGTAAAAAGTAGACAGGTTTTACAAACACCGATAGATGGCGTTGACAGTGTGATATTTTGTTACCAGGTTACAATTTATTTATAACAGTTTCAACACATGTTTATAAATTTTTTTGTAGTAAGAATCTTATAGTTTATATGTTGATTAGCAGAAGACTTAGAATTTAATTATGAGAGTTTTTTGATGAAACGAACTGTGGAAACATAAATTTGATTTAGGCTTTTTATTTTTTAGCTAGCAGTCATATGGATTATGCCCAAATGTATTGCATATTGGACATTGCTTTGATAATTTGGACGTACTAGATGTTGAAAGATTGAAGAGTTTTTCTTCTTCTGTAGTATTCGTAGGAATT
>PQWD01003373.1:0-67707 GCA_019425675.1 Leucinodes orbonalis
ACCCAAACGGGCCTTGCTCGAACTCCCTTAGTATTAATAATCCAAAAAGTCTGAACATGGCAACAAAGCCTCTAAGTTTCTGTAAACTTGTTAATGATTGATCAACGCTCGATAAACGGTGAGTAAAACTGCGACTCCCATTATTCTATATACCATCATCATCATCAGCCCATTAAACGTCCCCACCGAGGGGCACGAGCCTACCCGTACGCAGGCCTTAGTCGTCCACGCGGGCCCAGTGCGGTTTGGTTGACTTCACGCAAAACCTTTGAATCTCTTCGCAGGCGTGCGTAGGTTCCTCACGATGTTTTCCTTCACCGTTAAAGCGTCAGATAACGTACATATAATTTCGAAAATTCGAAAACACATTGGTACGTGGTGGGATTCAATCCTGCGCCCTCCCGATAGGAAGGCAACAGTCTACACCATTGAGCCACCGACGCTCGTATTCTATATATGGGTATGACATAATAATATGTTTAACAAAACACATGCCTACGATGTCGTTAAACCACAATTTTCCACTAATAATGTTAAGCAAGCAAGACATCCGATGTTACATCTAACATCGAAAGTGCATACTTACAAAGCCTTATATGGGCCTGCATTATATTAGTCATAAATAAGTCATTATTTCCTCGATGTTTGCTTTACATATGGCTTAATTATTTCGGCCGCTTGCTTCAAACAACTTAACTACAATTTAAACTAGATACAAACATAATTGAATCATATTTGTTAGACAGTCATGATGCTGAACTAATTTCAGAAAATCATTTTGCCGAACTTGCCTATCTGTAATCAACCTATCGTAATCTACGGCTGGACATAGTACTTCAATATTAATAAGTGCTACATCCCGGTGCTTCGCTTTCCTAATCCAACGACCACAAGTGACCTTTACCTTTCCAAGGTACGGCCTCCACTTCTTTTCTTATCCTGTAATTGTTTTATACTGCGGTACCAAATTGAAAAAGTTAGGTGTTTTATTTAAAAGATATGTTGCTACATCAAAGGTTCCGGGTTCTATTCCCGTGTAAACATTTTTACGTATCTATGATTATTCCGATTTCTATAAGTGTTTTCTACATAGATTTTAAATTGTGTAATCATGATCATCTCATTATACTCCCCACCGAGAAGCACGAGCCTACACGTATAGGGTGTATAGGCCACAGTCGTCCACGCGGGCCCAGTGTGGATTGGCGGACGACACGCACAACCGTTGAATTTCTTCGTAGGCGTGCGAAGGTTTCCTCACTATGTTTTCTTTCACCGTAAGAGCGTCGTATAAACGAACATTTAATTTCGAAAATTCAAAAACACGTTGGAACGTCATATAAACGTACATATGTGTAATTTCGAAAATTCAAAAACACATTGTTACGTGGCGGGATTTGTACCTGCACCCTCCAGAGCTGAAGACAACACCAATGGTCAATTTAAATTGTTTATTTACCAAAAAATATTGTAATGATTATTCATTGTTAAATACGAAACAACAAATAAAGGTGATATTTTAATGTTTGGATAATTATATGTTTAATTTGTTTTCTTACTTCGCTTTTTGGAATTCAAAATTAACCAGTATACATTATAACAGCCGATACGAACCCTTCTATAAAGGAAACGTTATCATTATTCCATTTTAAGTCAAATTCCTAAGGAAGGATATGCTGAAATCAATACCGCAATGAATAGTAACGATTAGATCATCATAACTCATGTATTACATACCTATATAAAAACCCAAATATCTTTTTCTTGATTCATAATGCGTGAATGAAAAATATGGGTGTTCTCACCCATTGAACATAATTATTTGAAGACCACTCTCTGCTATTGCTCAACTAACATTCAATAGCGGCATGTTTGTACCCGAACCCGGAAACCTTGCCAACCAAGTGGTCGCAGCGTAAAGCTAAGATTTCTGCAGGATCGTTGGGTTGTAGATTCGATTCCCACGGGAAGACCACATGGAAAAGTCACTAAATAACCTGATTATCTGAAAGAAAGCTGTTTCCGTTCATCGGAAGGCACCTTAGCCATCGGGCCTGGACACTATCCTAATTTGGCGGTCGTTTGTGGTGGGTTACGGCCCAATCTTCCTACAGATTTGATGTGGGGGAAGGCCTGTGGCCTGGTCTGGTGCTTTCATCATCGTCATCAGCTCATTAAACGTCCCAGCCGAGGGGCACGAACCTACCCGTATAGGTGATTAGGCCTTAGTCGTCCACGCGGGCCCAGTGCGGATTGGACGACTTCACACACAACCTTCGAATCTCTTCGCTGGCGTGCATGAAGGTTTCCTCACGATGTTTTCCTTCACCGTAAGAGCGTCGGATAACGTACATATATTTTCGAAAATATGAAAACACATTGGTACGTTTCGGGAATTGAACCTCAGCCCTCCCGGTAGGAAGGCGACAGTCCACACCATTGAGTCACCGACGCTCAATGTAACGGTGCTTTATGTGCTTATAAAGCAGTTTGCTGACGAAAGCTTCCGAAAACTAAACCTCTTTTATGATTTATGCGCTGTCTTATCTAGTAATATATGCTTAACATAATCGTAAAGTTTGGTGTGGGCAAGGTGAAGGTTGGTGTACGAATATTTATTATAATTTGAATTTGTCACCGTCGATAATGAGATCAACTGTGAAACCACGAATAGTTTCCCAAGGTAACTATCAAACATATTTGTCGTATAAACTATTATATAATATTTGACGACCTCGCTTGCTCAACGACCAAGATATCCCTAAACGAGAAAAAAAGGCTAGTTATCTACAACATTACATTGCAAATAAAATATGAGTGTCTGTTTGAAATGGAACGTTTAATGCATTGTTATTAAATCATCATCATCATCATCATCAGCTCATTAAACGTCCCCACCGAGGGGCACGAGCCTACCCGTATAGGGTGATTAGGCCTTAGTCGTCCACGCGGGCCCAGAGCGGATTGGACGACTTCACACACAACCTATTGTTTAATATTTGTATTAAATATTCGAATAAAATTAGCAAAGTTACCATAACAAATACCTTTACGATTTCTATTATCTATCCGTGTTACTAGTATTTACTATCTAACCGTGTTTCTGTGACCTTTTGCATATAACATTTTGTGTATTCGTATCACTTTCAAATATAAATAAATGAGGTTGATAAAAAGTAGGCC
The DNA here is from genome assembly GCA_019425675.1 of Leucinodes orbonalis. Classification (NCBI taxonomy): domain Eukaryota; kingdom Metazoa; phylum Arthropoda; class Insecta; order Lepidoptera; family Crambidae; genus Leucinodes; species Leucinodes orbonalis. Next base: position 3,184 of record PQWD01003373.1, read on the forward strand.
GAACTAATAAAATATGTAGTGACTGAACCTTCGGAAACGGTCTTTCGGCCGGTAACAGCCAATTACTGTAAGAATAAGATTACAAGTAAGATTTCAAGTACAAAGTCAATGAAAATTGCTAAAATCATTTTATTATTTTGAAGCCCTAGAATCGCACTTACGGAGACGTTAACCACTGAGCATTCTACTAGAGGGGCCATTCAATATTTTGCCTTAGCAACACGACTTCCTAAGAGGTCTTGGTGACCAATACCGTCAACTTTCGCCGCCTGCCCTTGCCCGGTTTAAGATAAAAACAAACTGTTTCAACAATGATCTGAACTTCGCCACTTCCGTATGTCTCGTGCGCGAAGGTGAACGCCCTAACTAGGGCTGTCAAATAAAAAATACTATAAACATAAGTACTAACTAATATTATGAATACATGTTGCTCTTTTAGAAAGAAAAGCTTTATTTTACTAAAAAAAGGGAACTATACATCGACTACCATTATATATACTTTATGAGACACATACAACATTACAGGACCATGCCTGAGCATTTGCGCGAAAACAACTCAATGGAGCTCAATTAATGTGCAACAGGCACACCGTTAGACGATCACCGTGCAAGTGATACAAAGAATTGGCCAGGCAATTTTGTTAATACCTGCCAATATTTATTTATTAACAAGGATTAACATTAAATGACACTCCAAATTCTCACAAGAACATGAACTTAGCTGTAAACGAGGCCGACTGCTTGTAAGAAAAATGGGATACGAAAAATTCCAACGGCAGTGTTTCATACTTATAATGACGATTAATTTGTATTATCTCAATAAATAGAATGCGTAATAACACTGGAGTGAATAATCTATCTCAATAGACCCACACAGATACCCATAAGTAAATACAACCCTGACAACTAAGTAGTTTATCCATCATACATGAACAAAGCCAATGCTTTTTAACACCATATTATATTCGACAGTTAAAATTATATTTTGAAATAAGTTTTGACGATAAATATCGTAATCAGGCCCCTACATTTTCGCTATTTACGCCATTGTATCCTTTAAAATATTGGCAAATTTATATAATAATAGTAGGTTTGTACAATATTGTTAAATGAAGTTGGCAAATACACAATAAAGCATTCTTCTCAACAAATTGAATATAAATTTCAAAAAGTATGTTGTTGACAACCCTATACCCGATTGAGCGGGCAAAGTCCGTGAATGGTGCCTAAAACCTTATCCGAATATAATTTTTAATACAAGGCTTCATTTTTTACAAAATACATGGTGATAGGTATCAAGCGAAGTATATGAACCACGTTCGATTGCAAACTAAGTATAAGGTGGTCGTCGTCAAACTATATCATTCAAAATCCCTATGTCGTTCGTCAGGCACTCAAACTAAAACTCAAAATAACTTTATACAAGTAAATCTTTTACAGATACTATTGAATCATCACCTCGATCATCACTACCGTTGGTTCCGGTAACTAACATAATCACTCATCAATCTGCATTGTGTCCACGAGGTGGTTTGTGACCCAAACACAATGACGTGTGGCAAGAGAGGAGAGGCCCTGCAGTGGCATACTGGAGTGTGGTTCATCTTATTGTTAACATGTCAACGTCTTAACGTCTAAACATACTTGATATTGTGTATGCTTAGGTACTTACTTGTAATATATTACAACCACAGACATCAGAATATACATTAGACTGGACAAGCCGCCAAGTTTATAGGCAGTCCCAGTGTCGCAATTTCTTTTCGGTTCTTACCTGTGAAAAGTTATTATATTTCTTGGTAAATTTACTGATTCATTGCGATGATGGCATGTTACAATTGCACAGGATGGCATTTTGGAAAAAAACGGTAATTTCTTTAATATTCGTGCGTCTTGACTCGTCTCACAGAGCGTAAACTGGTAGCCAGTGTATGCTCGTTGAGCTTACAGTTGTCGCACTTTAAACGCGGCTTGCCCCATCTCCTGTATTGGGAAATCTGTGATTACAACTATAAATATTCTCAGACATAAAGTCTAAAGTGAGCTTTAATGTTGTAGGTATTAACCATTGAAAAATAAGATGGTGTAAGATACATTACTGACTAGTAATGTATTGCAAATTTATAAATGTTTAATCCATAGATTTATTGTTATTCCGATGTCTGTGGTTTAATAGCTTCGCTTCAACCCGTCGCAGTCCTTTGCTTCCATCTTCAGTTTGTTTGTCCTTCGCTTTTCTCATCCAGCCTCCATGAGCGACCTTTCGCCGAATCGTTGGTTCATCGGACCGGTCGGCGTCCTACGCTACGCTTGCCCAGACGCGGTCTACCCTCCAGAACTCGTCTGCTTCAAAGGCCCCCGATTTGACTGAGAAGAAACCCTAAGCATAACTCGCTACAGTGTAAAAAGTTGTATAGTGCTCTAAAAGTTGTATAAATTTTTATGAATTAAATTAAATTTCTCGTTCACTGCAAGGATTATATATTAAATCGACAATTTCGAAACCAAATAATTTATTAATGTTTAATGCATTTCGTGATGTTGATTTTCGTTGCTAGCTAACAATAGTTTTTATGCGTGCCGGCGGTCACGTAAGCATTTTACGCTAACTGTTCGATATGCGTGGAAGGCCCTGAATTTTATATAAAGGGCTCGAGACAAAATTTAGCTATGAGCTTCTATAGGTTGACCTAGTTATACTCCATAAATTAATAAATATCCACTGACATTCACACAGCGCCATCTAGCCCCATATTAAGCGCAAGCTAGTACTACTAGTAGTAGTTAGGGTAATAAACAACTGATTAACATGTTTATGTATTTTTTTTTCGTAAATACATACATATTTTAGATAATAAATACCCAGACCAATACAAACAGACATGTTCATGCACACCATTGTTTGTACTGCCGGGGATCGAACCCGGAACCCTTAGTGTAGTAGCCGACGTCTCACCCGTTACACCCAAATGGGTCGTCGAACACCAGATGTTGCTACGAGTAAGATTTGCATTTTTAAACATTTGTTTTTGTAAATTTGTAAAGCAAAGGGATATTATGTGAGTAAATTCCAACGGCTAACTGTTCTGCGATATGCGTGACCCGCGCACTATCTCTTAATTTTCTAATACGACAAGCTATGTAGGTAACTTTTATTGATAACTAATAATTATCTTCATTATTATTTCTTATTTATCCCTACTAGACACCATGAACATAAATCGATCCATGACAAATTTCTTATCTTATTATTATTATTCTAAGTCTAACATGAACATCAATAACCTAGATACATCCTTCCAAACCTAAAATTCTCGTATGCGTTTTAATGTATTGATACTAATACAAAAAAAACACAAAACTTGAAACAACAAAATAGACGTTGATTCGCAACAACAGATGACAAAAAGATTTGCACAACGTTTTGTTATATAACATTTGATCTGTAACAAACAAAAATGGTCATCGTTTGCAGAACATTGAACTTGGATGTTGCTGATATTGACCTAATTGCTGCTTCCATGGTTCATTGAACGAGGCCTTCAGATGCTTCGGATCTTGATACTGACGCATAACGAATCCAGGGTTCCTATTTTGTTTTAATAATAGTGCATTAGCTTATACGAAGATGATATTGTTGAATAAAAAAAAATGTGGATGGGTCATGATTCGGCTTCATTCGGCTTGAATGGCTAGCTCGTTCGGAGAAATCCATAGGTCTTAAAGATTGCAAACAAACGCGTTGTGGTTTGCCGAATAAATGTGGTTACTGAAAGCACGCCGATATTGTTTACCTCAACATCAAATTACCAACAACACCATCATCATCCAGCCTAGCTGGCACAGGCCGGGATGACCTGATAAGAGTATGCACAGCATATCTATAGTGGATTGGGCGGTAATCCACCACACGCACCCAAAGCAGATTCGAACGGATAAAACATTGTATTTATTTATATAAAATGTAGATCGCTGCGTGATCCGAGGGTCGTAGGTCCGAAAACCACGGTGAAAAAGCACATACTTAGTTAAAGTAACTTATTGCACTTCTTCTCAGTTTGAACATTGCAGGCTTAATCCCCTGATTGTTTTTTTTTGTTACATAGTATGCAGGACGCTTACGTGATAGTCAGTTATACAGCTAATTATGACATAACAGCATTAAAGGACACCAATGACTGAATTAACTCATACATAGTTTAACTGATAGTTATTATTATCTATCAATGACACAATGCACCCGTCACTTGTGATAATAGATATTAAGTATTTTATATATTACCCCTATTCTACTAGCTACAATGCCATCATCCTGAAATACAAAAGTACATAATACTCTTGTTTCATGGGACGACATCTGGCACTGCGTTGGTAGCTACGTAGACAACTCAGTACCGAAGTCTACCACCTAACAAAATGACGATTTTGTGCTTCGAAGGTCACGTAAAGCCGTAGATCCCTAATCTTAGATGATGAGATGAGATATGAAGATGTCATTAATATCAGCACCCACTAATATTTCTTATGGTTTTCGGGGAAACCTTTGGCTGGCTGTTATAGGCTTACGTTGATGACGATGATGCGAACTTACATCCCCGCTGTTTGCTTGATCCGATCTCCACCAATCCTCGTTACGATAGTGAGTTAAATGTTGACCCTCACCTTGCTAGCAGACAGTGTTCAACCGTGGCGAAGTAAAAAATCGACTATTACTTAATAGCTAGGCGAATTTGGGCCAAGTTCACAACACCACTCGAGCGCAGATCGATTGTTAACATTTTCATACACAATGACTGTTGAGCGTGTGCGTTTTCATTACTGACACACGATTTCATAAGTTATACATTTTCTATCTTCGCATCACCAAAACCTGCATATGAAGAGACGTACATTGAAAAATTATATTTGTCCTATATGGCTAATGGGTCTAAATCAAGTATGTAGGTATTCCAAACACACCGCGTCTTGGCAATGAAGTCCATATTTAGTAAAAGTGGTGACAAAATCACAACCCATCTCCACCTAAGGGAAAGACGCCCCTGGGTCATCAAACAGTTTATAACGTCTCACAGCAGGGAATACATAGGCCTTCTCACACAGCATAGCTATGGAAGAGATTGGGCAACTACCCACCACGCGGGCCTGAGCCAAAAGTGGATTGGTAGGTGGTAACGACTAACATCCTAAGGTTGTCGCCGCGACCGACGGCTTAACGTACCCTCCAAAGTACAGCCTCATCTTTATTTTCGGACAATTTATTCGGTTAATGGTAATTGAGCCTGCAACACCCATAAAGAGTGATTAGGCCTTAGTCGCCCTTGCGGGCCTAGTGGGAATTGGCCGACATCTCGCACAACCCTTGAAACTCTTCGTAGGCATGCGCAGGTTTCCTCAAGATTTCCTTCGCCGTAAGAGCGTCTTTTATACGAGTGGCAGGATTTGAACCTGCACCCTCCACATTGGAAGACAACAGTCCAGTCCAATGATGGCACATTGTGGCCCAACGACCTTATTGCACAGCTTAGCCATTAAATAAATAAATAAATCCACTGACATTTACACAGCGCCATCTAGCCCCAAGTTAAGCGTGAAGCCTGTATTATGGGTACTAAACAACGGATAAATATACTTAGATACATTTTTTTTCGTAAATACATACATATCATACATAGAAAACACCCAGACCATTACAAACAGACATGTTCATGCACACAAATGTTTGTACTGCCCGGGGATCGAACCCGGAACCCTTGGTGTTGCAGTCGACCACTCAACCGCAACACCAAATGGGTCGTCAATTGGGATTTTTTTAGCCTGTTCTCTTCCGAGAAACGATATCGGTAAATGGTAAACTACTATTTCGTACCTACATCAAAAACATATTGAGAATTGAACGACTGGATATTATTTATAAACAAATCAAATCAAATATTATTTATTTCATTTAAAACCAATAAATGTACATGACAAGCTCAAATAATTCACATTTGCCTGAACTAGGTAAACCTGTTTGTCAGGTGACTTATTTGTTAAATAATAATAAAAAAAATCACTTACATGGTAAAATCAGGTAAAATTACAATTTCATATCTCACAATACGTACCAAATAGTTTATAGTTAACTACAATTTTCTTGGTTTTATCATACCCAACCAATAAATAACTAAAACATGTAAAGAGTAAAATTTACAATACAACCAAAAATACAAATTGAAACAACAGTTTACTTATCTATTAGTAATAAATTCTCTGTATCCTCATAGGACATTGATTGGAGGGAGGATGCGCTTTAGATTATTTTTACAAGTCTGATAGTTTGAGGAATAAATGATTTTTATTTTAAACTAAAAGTGCAACAAAGTATTTAATATAACATGCGTAAGTAAAACCGTTTTTGCACTAGAAAAGATTTGATCTAGACATATTTAAATTCATACGTGAGACATGTTTGAGGATTAAAATAATACAAGCGGAAGGAAGGATGATGGTGACCTTGCAGCCATTTCCGACTGCTTATCGGAACCATATAGCTTGTGGTTCATATTGCGACCTTAGATACGAACTAATGAACTGAATATATGTATCAATTAGTAATAATATGCCAGCGTCGAGCTTTAATTGGATAAGATTTAGAGTTATGGCATTAGGTTTTTTATTTAATTGAGACAGTGTAACCAGGAAGATGGGTACAAAAAATACTAAGTGTGAATAAGACAAGTAAACATAATATAAAATATTTCACATAATGACTGACTTTAACAGAAACTGATTTAAACTATGATATTTTGTCAGTTGTTAACTGTGAGGGCAAATAACGCTATTCGTTTATTAGAACCTCGAAGCCTACTACGAAAGAAACCTATTTTTTTAGAAAAATTTAGAGTGCGTTTGACCTGATATGCTGTTCATGTGCTATTCCTGAGCCAAATAAATGTGTTGGAATCTGGGCAAATTAATGGTCGCTAAAAACTCCACGCAAACAGCTAAGAAGAAAAGAAACGGACAGGTGCTAGTTGATTTTTTCTGCAGAAGGTTCCATACAAAGAGTTCTAGAATCAAGTTAGAAACTTTCGAAACTTATATTAAGCTGGACGCGTGTACCTGGATGCTGATATATCTATCTTTCCCACTCTAAGACTGGAGTTGGTTTTCTCTCTATTCATCTTTGATTTACTACTGCGGAACTTTTAAATATACATGTAACTTTAGAAGTGGTCTATGCCAAATCTAGTGTTTTCTGTTTCTAGTAACATGTCTAGTAGGAACATATTTATCACTAACATCGATCATTGTCATGGCGTTAATATAGACAAGTGTTTTTTTTACAAACTTTATGCAGATAAAATAGGGTTTGTTATTAATACATGTCGTTCGTTAATTTGTAGGTAATTTAACGAGTCAGCCCACGCTCACTTAAACGAAATATTTTTGGCAATGATAGATTACATTGTATAAAAACTGTTCAGAATGAAGGTTATATACTTGCCTATTAACTGGCTAGGTCTTGGACTACAGCCTTTAGTTACTTTTTCAGTCTACACACATAGCTCCAAAATCACCTAACTAGCGTGGTGTACCTACCACACCAACGTGGTTGGTAATGACTCAAACCACTTTAAACTGACGAATGTAGAGCGGTAGAAGACTTAACAATCAATGGGATAGATATAGAAGCTCCAACTGAGAACTGTTTAAGATTGTGAAAAAACCTAGTCTTGAATATCGAAGAAAGCGATACAGATCATAGTGCTTTGCATTTGTAATATCGATAATTTGCTTCATGTATTTCTAATCGAATAGGTGCGAGGTCGTCACTTTTTACGAAGAATCTCAATCTGTAAAAAGAAGATAAATGTATGATTAAGCAATACGTATGTGAAATACCTATCTACTACTTCAGCTAGTGGAGGAACGTAAGCGAGTGCTACCATTTCAAATCTATGGGTGGAATGATGTCCAGTGAATAGAAGTCATAGAGAGATAATTTTAAAATTTTAAGCATAAAACTTGTTTGCAATTATTTGCATGCAACATGCAATGGGTTTTTCATGCGGCCTTTCGTATATTGGGTAGGTAATTATTATGCACCCACTTGTCAGGCGATGTCAAGGTGATTCTATATAGGATATAACTAAACATGGGATATTATTGTCTCATGTTTGATCATCCGTTACTAATTGTACCTCACGATGGGCTGCAATTCTTATTACTTGTAATAATGTCACGAGGCTTCAAAGTGGTATTTTTTTGTCATTCTAGGTAAAACAATAACAAGAAATCAATAAAATGTTAGGTATTTTTTGTACAAATCAGACAATCCAAATAGTGAAAAAAAAAATTATTTATTTTTAAATAAAATGTGGTGAACTAAATAATAAGTAAAACAACATTTGTGTGCCTAAAGTTTATTCAATATTATAGCTTAAAAGGTCATACATTTATAAGAGATTACAATTATTAATATATTTTTTATATTAATACTACCAATACATATATTAATAACAAAACAATTTTTAAACTTAAAGTTAAAACAATCACACGATAATAAAATAATTATCAAAATTATAATACAGAAATTTTAAAAAGCTAAGAAATTAAAACATTTGTCATAGACCAGAGCTCAGTCTTCCAAAAAATAGTGAAGTTCATTTAGCCTTCAAAATGAAATCATATCTCTATCATAGAGTCCCATCTTTAGACCATAATTATGCATACGGCGGTATGTGTACAAATGATGACATTGATATGGCGTAAACGTTGCACTACTTGCTCCTGCTGTATGTTACAAATGTGATCTATATAGATAGAGAACCTTTGGTCTCATAGGCTCGTATTCTAGAACGAGACTCAATGTTGATGTTTATTTATAAGTTAGAAATGGATGGCGCGATTTATCGTATAGAGCGTATCGTATACGGGCCTTAATGATACAAAACAAAGTACACAAGAATAATTTAGGATAAATAATTAAACTTTGTTAGGAATATCGAACAACTCGCAAACACAGCGACTGTGGCGATTAGAGCTGAAAGTGATGACGAATACGTTACCTGTTTAGAAGCCATTCAAAATATTTTTTTTGTAAAGCGTTTCATATGAAATGACTCAGTACTTTTAAATAATTGCGAAAGAAATCATCGTACCATAAGCTTATCATATAAACAGCAAAATCAAATGCCGCAACCCTGCTTCATCCGGGGATTTAAAAAATGCAAAGAAAAGAATAAAATTAAGAACCTATATATAACTTATTTATAGTTTCAAATATAACATTAATAACGAAAAGATATAAGACGACCCATGCGGTGTAATGTTAGAGACGTCGGCTACTAAACCGATACTGATGGGCTCCGGATTTGTTCCTGGGAAGTACAAACATTTGTGTGCATGAACGTGTATGTTTGTAATGGTCTGGGTGTTTCTGTATTTAATATGTACGTATTTATAAAAAAATATATATGTTTATGATGTGTTTAGTACCAAGCTCCTCACCTAATAAGGGGATGGCGCTGTGTGAATGTCACTGGATATTTATAAATTTACTTAAATGCCTTATGTATAAAGATTGAATATTAGTAAAATGTAGTAGTACCCTAAATGTTTTGTCATTCATGAATGATGTTGATTTTTTACTGTAAGCAAACGAAATTGACTAATTTCACAAATGTTGTCTCAAAATCTTAGCTTAAAAATCAGCAATATTCATTTAAGGTATCTATGCGTTCAATGTCTATGTAAAAAAATTAAAGTCATATATTTTTATATCATACCATGTAGCTATTGAAGAATTACAAAAACATTAATTTATCTACCTGCTTTAATAATAAATCACTAAAAAATTTCGCTTAAAAACTTATAATAAAATTATTATTTGAATTATCATCATTCATCAACATAATCTACACGTTTAATTTTTTTTTCTATTTTTATAAGTTTTTAATTTTTTTATGATTTTTTAAATGTTATTGAGGAAACTATTTCTAAACAAAGAACATGCGGCTGTATTGTAGAATCTTGTCCATGACACGCAGCCTCTTGGGGTGCCGCTCCAACTCTTTGTTGTCGAATTTTTCCCCACTGAAAAAGGAAACAAGTTTTTATTTAATATACATAGTTACTCCTTTGCACCGCTTTATATTACTGCTCTTGTCATTCGTTTCTTTGATTTCCTTTATGAAATCCATGCATCCATCCATTAATGAAGTCGTTTTAAATCAATCAAACAAACAAAACTATTCAAATAAATCTGTTACAGATACTATCGAACCGTCAATTGTTATTGTTATTATATTTTTTATGACTTTACCACCGGTTCGGAATAAGTAGGATCATCGAGTTCAATATTCAATGAATGAATAATTTGAATCAACAATTTGACATTATTAAGACCATAACTTCAACTTAATGTGTGATTGTAACAGAATATTTTATGAATAGAATCTTCAGTTCGTATTTTGCACGTGATTATTCACGTAATGTGTAAATATACTGTACAATTAATGTGTGGCTACATGCACTGTACGCTCACAGCGTGAAAACCCTTACTGTATGGATTCACTCTCTGTGTGGATACAATTACTTTGAGGATACAATTACTGTATGAATACACTAACTGTAAATACACTCACTGTGTGGAAACACTCACTGCATGAATACTATTACTTTGAGGGTACAATTACAGTATGAATACACTAACTGTGTATACACACTCACTGTGTGGAAACACTCCCTGCATGAATACAATTACTTTGAGGATACAATTACTGTATGAATACACTAACTGTGTAAATATATTCACTGTGTGGATACGCTCACTGCATGAATACAATTACTTTGAGCATACAATTACTGTATGAATACACTAGCTGTGTGGATAAACTCACTGTGTGGATACACTCACTGCGTGAATACACTCGTGTATATACTTGCTGAACTAAAAATGTAATCTCAGTATGAATTCGTGTAAAACAAACAGCGCACGTGTGGATAATACTCACTGTGTAAGCGACCTGGCACGCAGACAAGCCAAATGCGCGTAGTACGTGGGCGTCGGGTAGGAGACGGCGCGCATGCATCTCGAGTACAAGTGGCAGAGATAGTACGTGAGCTGTTCCACCTCGTCGTGCGGTATCTGGCCGTCGTTGCACACCGCGTGGTAGCGGGTCGGACGGGCCGTGCCCTTGATTGCATGGTGGGACACCTGTAATGAACACTAGTTTAAGAAGACTGAAAATATGTAGGTATTCCAATAATTCCATAACCCATATAATATTCTCCCCAAAGCTAAGCTGTAGGGGTAACCGTCAGGCATTAAAACAGTATAATTATAATATTACTTTGACTTTTCTGGTACCAAAAATAGCAAACATCATTATAGTAATACTGTACTGTACACCTGATGACAATATAAAAGTTACTATGATTTATATTACAGTTAATAAATAAATATTGAAGGAGCATAGACTATTTTTGATTTTTGAATTAATTTAGCATATTATCTTTATCCACTCTCTCGACGTTATTTTTAGTTTAAAGTTCAGTTTTTATTGTTTCAAAAAGATCAGACGATTCACATGATGAATGATTTGTGCCAATCGCGACTCCGTAAGAAAACAAGTGCGTGTCGACTTTTAAAAGAATAGAAAGATAACTATATAGATGATGGCAATGAGGTTTTAGTTACTTGACGACGATACCATATCACGTGTTTGATAAAAAAAGTAATTCAGTTACCAATATTAGTTATTTGGCAGCGCAGTGCACCATTCGTACCAAAATATACCTGGCCAATCTAGAACATATTGTGATTCCCAATCAAACATCAAACATATTGACTTACCAAGTAAAAGTCCAGTTCGCTTGCATGTACGATATGTTCGTCCACCACCGTTCCGGGTCAACATTATTAGCGCTGTTGGGCACGAACAACCTGCAGATATAAAGAAGATTAAATAATTGTTAAATGCACCTTGCTATTAACATTTTTCCTCTGATAATAAATAAATGAATATCTTCATTTTGATGATAAATTTTATTGTTATAATCAGGAATGGAAGATCATTTTGGTAAACAGATGTGTAGATGATAATAAATGGAATAAAATGTTGTTTTCAATTATATACTTTGTTGTTATATAATATAATTGTGAATATATGTGTATGATAATAAATGAATAAAATGTGTTTCAAAATTAATAAAATACTTTGTTGTTATATGAATATATCTATTTCACACAATCCAAAAATATTATTCGTAAGTAACAACGATGAAGAATGAGCGTTTGTCATTTTACAAACCTAGCATTCACCTCATACAAATAAACTACACTACACTAATAATATAGTGTTAATAAATATTAATTTTAACCTATTCAATAAAAAGAACCTTAAAGAATAAAAAATAGATATTTTAAAAAGTTTGGATTCCTGGTGGCCAATTAGTTAATATTGGTTACATATATGTTGTTACTACTATGTTGTTCTCGAAGAAATACTAATCATTGAGCACCAAAACTCACCTCGTGTGATGACGTTTCTGTACCAGAAGGAACAACACTTCGGGCTTTGCATTTGGCCCTCCAATAGTTCTGTACGCGTTGTGCACAGCTTGCAGCTCACTATTCATGACCTAGTAAGATATTTCAATGATATTTTATGTATTTTTAAATGCGGGCGAGGATGATGTGCGGGTGTCCGCTCCCGCTTGCCTCATGTCATACCCCGATTGCCATATCGTATGCTCGCAAACTATACATATAAAAGACGAGTCTTTGAGCAATGCGTCCCACCTGTGCTAAGATACGCAGCTGAGACAATGACACTGACTGCGGGATTGGTTCACAAGTTCAAAGTCAATCAACGCGCAATGGAGCAAGCTATGCTTGTGGTCTCTCTTAGGGATAAGATCAGAAATTATTTAATCCGTCAGAGAACTAAAGTTACCGACATAGCCCGCCGGATCAGCAGGTTGAAGTGGCAGTGGGCTGGTCACGCATGTCGCAGAACCGATGGCCGTTGGAGCAGATGAGTTCTGGAGTGGAGGCCATGTCTTTTCAAATGTAACGCCCTCCGGCTCGATGGCCCGACGACTTGCGAAAGGTCGCTGGTGGAGGCTGGATGAGGAAAGCGGAGGACCGGGATATCTGGCGCAAAATGGGGGAGACCTATGTCCAGCAGTCGACTGCGATAGGTTGAAGAGAAAAGAGAAAATAAACTTACTTGTGCAAACTGTCCCTCGGAGACACCGTCACGGAACACAAATATCTTCCTGGGCAACGCGCGCTGATTCTTTCGGTACAATTGCAAGTGTTCCAACATCATATCCTCGAACTCAACTATCATCTCTTTCTGTAATATATTTTCATAATCTTGTTTGAATAATAAACATCTCTTAAGTAGCAATACGTTTATTATATGCCCAGTCGCACGCTTACATAGCTCCATGGATTTAACATTTTCATTTAAAACCCTTAATTTAAAAAAATGAGTTTTTTTGTTTAATTTTATATTTACTTTGTGTAACAAACGATTTAAAAAATAAACCTCATTCTCTGGAATCCTTAATATAAAGTAATATTTTCTCTCATCACCTCTATAGCTCGAAAAATAACAACATGTTTGTAGTAAACATGTGACAAAATAAGGTCACAAACTTTCGGAAATGATAGACAAAACAAAAAATGTATGAAAATCTATTTTATCTGTATTACATATGTCAAAATAGTATTAAAATTATCTTACCTTTGGTGTTTGGATGCTAAGTCCGATGTTGTAGACAAAACATTTTGTGTCAATAGAGGCTGTTACAGCTGCAATACTCGGTATATTACTCTAAAACAAGGTATTTTATTATTTTTTTTTTTAATTTTACCTGTATTTCAGGCCTAGGCGATAAAATATCTGAATAACGTGTCTAAGCATGTCTTTCGCCATTTTACAATCACATTGTCATCCCAACATAGGGAGCATAGTAGTCCGATATTTTAGTATACCCCCCTTACCATAAGTTAGGCTGTTCACAAGTTGCTAACACAAAATGAAAATTAAATAGAAATAAAATTGATCATACCTGGTCCGGCGAGGATGGGTGACATCAGCACCTACAACCATGACGCCACCTTCTCGAAGGCATCGCGGCAGACAGCGTACATCCAAAACTTGGTTTATGCCCATCAATTTAGAATTAACCTGTGACAAAATGAATTCTCTCATTGCTGTTACTTTTAAAAACCTTACTCTATATTAAATAAGAACAACTAGGTTATAACAATAGACCTAGTAATGTCCGAAAAATATATTTTGTAATTATAAAATGTTTATCTTAATAATAAATCTTCATTTCTTATACACAAGTTATTTACATTTGTAAATTACAACTCGAAACAAAAAAATATTTAACTTTAGTATAAATTCACGTCCAACATAACGAGAAGCTCCATAAAACTGTTCATCTAAACAACAACAATGTCTATTGGACTGGATGCTTGTATTTTTGCATTAGATAACTATATATTATTAGTTACACATAAGACCTGCTTAGTGTCAGCGTTTATTTACCTTCAGCAATATATTCTTAGCCGTCTGTTGGTTCATGCGATTCCCCTGTGTCGTATTCTCCTTGAGGCACTGGGTCAAGATACCTACATCTCGTTCGGCCATTTTCTTAACCTGAAATTAAATACTATTAGATAACTTACATATTAAATGATTTGACTTATATTTCTATTTTCCTCTACAAAATTTGAAATTATAGGCAATCTGCTGTCATCAACAACACTCAATTTGACTAAAATGAACATTGTTTTTGCGATTAGTGTCAGTCACTTTGCATACCCTACTCATTATCTGTGTGTACGTCACTGCCATTTTATAAATGTAACTTTAATACCATTTTCTATGTCGTTATGACACATAAGTTAATACATGCGACGTATAGCAGTCTCTTACCCTGTGATAATAATCCCGACCCCCTAGCTGAAACGACGACGAACAAAAATCTAATCTCCCTCTCGAGGGCAGTTAACAGTATACTCTGCAGATCCTCCATCCTGACGTTGAAGTGACGCATGACCGGTTCAGACACATTCATGCCCATTGACCTTCCGACGTTCATCATCTGTAAAGGGAAAATTATATGAGCAATACTGTGCGAAAAGATCGATGATATTCTGTATACATAAAGCTAGACACGCCACCCGTGCCTCAAAAACGAACCACCGAAGAGAGTACAGTTTGTACTCTTTTGTTTAGGTAAATGTACGCTCATTCGAAATATGTGTACTGTCACTGCATTCGGAACACTTTTTTCGATTGTTTGTGAGCATATCACGAATCTATACTTTTTTACATCATCGGAAGACATTCAAAGTCTGTACGTAAAGTCGGCCAATACGCACTGGGCCCGCGACTAATGTCTATACGGGTAGGCTCGTGCCCCTCAGTGAAGTCGTATGATGAGCCGAGATGGTGAAAATAATGATGACACACATAATATTTAATTATCATATTTATTTACTTTGCCTATATTAAGTACGACTTATTGATTGGATTCTAATCTGATTGGTGATTGTTAACTACCATCCTAAGATTGTAGCCTGGACCTACGCCTGAACATGCCCTGCGAAGAGCCGAATCCTCTTTCTTTCGGATCGGGCAATCAGGTGATTCAGCCTGCAGTGTTCTATCCAAACTGGGTAAGACTGCACTAAGTGTTTTTCACTGTGACCTCAGCTAAAACGAGCGCACAGACTGCTTTACCAAGGAGGTAGTCAATGTACAAATCTCGCCAAACTTTATGGCCGCTCTGAATATAGTCGCAAGTGACTACTGCGCAATTATAGCCAAGGACATAATTAATAGAATGTATGAATTTTGTAAACTGCGCATTGTCTTGTGCGAAGTTCGAAGCGGCCAAAAAGTTTAGCGAGTCCATTAGTTTTAGGTATGAATTCGTGCCAGTACTTACCATTCTTATTGTGTTCTCCAGATCGCATCGAGTAGGGTCTACTTCGATAGCAATGAAGCCCCACGACTGCAAAGCTTCCGCTTTGTACACCTTGTTAGATTGCCAAACACCACGCCTTAATAAAAAAAAACATAAATATGATGAGGCTCTTTCGCCTATTTCAGAAAGAAATAGAATTAAGGAAAAAAACTTTTTAAAAGAAAGATTTTATTTAAATGGTCTCAAAAGAAAAAAAAGAACTTTTACTGTTAACTAAAAACGTAATTTCAAATTAACACATTTGACACGATTTATATGTTATAAAAGCTTTTCGCGATTTTTGAGTAATCGTGTTTACTTGCTGCCTATTAAAATTTAAAAACTTAGAATTAAATAACTGTGAATGCACTATACATTTTGATTTTTTATATCTGTCAGCTTCTGTTACAAAATATTGTATATAATTTCGCGTGTCTGCCCTCGAAATGGTTTTCTTCTTTGTCCTAAACTTAAATTATTCAAATTTAGGGGTGTTAACAACTACTCTTAGGCCCGTATTGTAGAACGAGACTTAAGCGTTGATCTTTACTTGAATAGAGTTAGAAAGGGATAGCGCTCAATGCGACAAATGTGTTATAGAATACGGGCCTAAATATATATTTAAAAGTAGACCTGACCGCAATTTATAGCACTAGAACAGACTAACGAAACGTCACCATGACATAGGTAGTGTGCGACAGAGACAATACTCTACGACATCGATATTAGCCGATGTCTCTTTCTAAAGGTCAATGTGCAATATTTATCGCCGGGTACTATATTTAATAATAAGACAATGTCAATTTTGTACTGGGTCAGCCGTGGTAGTTCCATGACAATAATACAATAAATAAATAAAATTAAATGTCTTCACTAACCTGGGCTCCATGGACATTCCACCGCCAACTTCTAGCCTTGGTGGCTTAAGCACCTTCGCTTTCACTTCGAAGAACTTGTTAGAAATCTCCAATCCAAACTTCTTGAAGTACTCGTTTCCAGAATAGTTCATCTGAAAAAAAAATACACTTCTTTGATACAATTACTGCTTTGCACAATTTGTTGAAATTAAAACAACGCAAGTGTGGAGATGCAGCACGATAAGTGTATGCTGGAATCATTTAATATAATTATCCTGTCAAATACTTCAAATAGTCTTAAGCCGTGCTCATGGCATCTGTAATACGAAAAAAAATAACTGAATTTTAAAATAAACAAAATTAACTCACGCTTTGTATAACTTCTTCAATTTTCTGTTTGCGTTGATCGGGCGGAGTGGCTGCTTGCCTAACCATTGTCGCCAATTGGTTATCATTCAGTTGTTTATTTTGGGCCTGCAACGCGAAATAGTAATGAAAAATAAGTATTACACACAGTTAGGACAGGTCATGTAACATGAGCGCTGGAGGTTCTATGTTTGAGTATATGTGTAAATTATGAATAGATTTTTCGGACAAGCTAGCTCCATTTAAAGTTAAAAGAAACAAAAGAAAACTAACGTTTTAAGATATTTTAGTTAAAGTATTAAAATTGGTTGTTCAGAAATTTAATTCATATTGTCTATTAGGGAAAAATATCAACTACTTGATTTTTAGATTATATTTAAAAGTGATTGTTATGAAGAATTCACTACTGTACTGAAAGATAGATAGAACATACATTCAAACAAAATCTGCCTTGAATAAATGTATTTTTTACTACATTGGGTATTTGACACCATATACGTTGACGCACTTTTATGAAATGTCAAAAGGAACGTTTCCATATACTTTGTATGAGATAAGTGATATGTGACGTCATTGCTCACTATCATCAATTGACCTAATATTTATGGGTTTCAGTGTATTTAAAAATACAATATTGTAAATAAACATAAGTGATCAATGAAACGACATATAAATAAGGTGCGTTTTTATAGAAAAACGTATGGTATTTTATTGGCGGATGGTGGAATACCGAATTTAAGATAGTTACCTACAGATTTACGTTCTACAAACAGAACCAGCAGTTTGTAAAACAACTAAACCACAATAACTTTACATGTTTCTTGTTGCGTAATTACAAATTAATATACATAAGCCCACCTAAATAATATGCTCACCTGCCCATAAGCAACCTCAAGTAACTCCATTGGATAGAAGATTGTTTTATCTCTAGGGCCAACCCAAACACAGTTCAGCTCAGGGTAACGAATCCTAAAACAAAAATATATGGGTGAATAAAATAATGTTACATTTATCTATGCTAATATTATAAACTAGCTGACTCGGTGAACTTCGTACCGCCTAACAATCAATTAATATCGTGTTTACCTTTAGCTGAACTAATTTTAAACATTTAATTTATGAACGTACGCGTAAACGTTAATCATTTGTCATTATTTCTGAACGCATGTCAACTATTACGTATAGTATTTGCCAGGATGGACAATAAATGTTTGACAGGTACGTAACAAAGTTAATATTAAGGAAAAATGATTCATCTTTTATAATTATGTTTTCGTCAAGTTTTCATTATTTTTAAGACGTATTCTGCTATGCGGGGCGGGGAAATTTCAACGAACCAAAAATCATGAAAATTGGTCAAGCCGATCTCGAGTTATAAGTGTTGTAACAAACCCGACTTTGTTTTATATATATAGACTTGAAAGTAAAATCTGTTTGTTTGTCCGTCTTTCGGCAAAACGCGCCGAATAGACGTGATATTTTAAGGGGAAATAGTTGAATGAACGCAGAGTGACATAGGCTCTTTCTAACCTAGGAAAGTGTTCCTAAAATGGTGATGGCAATTTGTATAGAACGTTCCACAACCTTGAAGGTAGAAAGCTAAATATTAGTATGCGGTCCATTTGTCACTAACAAAAATTATTATTTTATCTGCATACACCCACTTTGGTGAATTTTCATATTAGTATTTTTGCAGTTTTCAAGTAAGGAAGCTAAAAATCTATGGAAAGACATAAAATATCGTCTACAGTCGCGTATTAAAAATATTATTATGTTTAAAATACTCTTATGTACAAGGAGAACCAGGGTATATCGAATTTATGGTTCGAGCGAAGTCGCGAACAAAAGTTATTTTATTATATGACATACTGACTCGCTTAACCCTTTCAAAGTACTGCATAACCGTCATCATTTCCTTTTTGCCATTTGGGTGTTCAAAGCAGAAAGTCTCCCTGTTACAGCACCGACTATTCCGTTACAGATGAATTCGCGCTTCATTCCCCTGTCGGTCTGGTCACACCAACCATTGCCATAACCTATTTAAAAATAAACTTCATGATAATGTCTGGTACGAAAGAATTTCCGCCAAATACAACAAAAAAACACACACAGTAATAATTCCATTACTATTCCAAATTTTATGAAGATTATTTTAACTTCATAAACAACTAATAACTAAGACTTCAGAGTTCTTAATATATATGAAATATAATATACAATTAAGACATTAAACAATCTGTATTTAGTACCAAGTGGAGTCGAACTCGACCATTGAGGGTTCCGCAGCATCAACTAACATAAAATAAAATATTTTTTATTTACTTAGGCACCTACTACAGCTGAATTATGAGAAAATGGTGGTTCACCGAATACGATGTCTAAAAAAATAATAGACTAGATATCGTTCAAACCAAATTTCGTTGTTTTTATGGTAATGAACATCAAATTTTGAGAGGAGGGCACACCTTTTTTAACTTTGGAAGTTTCTCAAGCGCAAACTATTGAATTAATAAAAAAATGATATTGGAAACTGAAATATAATTTTCAAGGGCTACACACACTACTCCACGTGTGTGTTCGATATGAGAAGGGTTCCGTTTTTCGCCATTTGGTTACGGAACCCTAAAAAGATAATTTACAACTTGGTTCTTCTTAAAAAAAAAATTTGAATGTACTAACAGATTTATAACTTAGACCAACAATAAACTAACTAGATAGATGCACAATCACGAAAAAACATCTACCAAAAAATTTCCGAGCCCCATGACAGATACGCTTAGTTATCGTTGTATTTAAAACGTAAAATTATTCATTTCAATCTTGACCTTTACACGTGATAGAAAGAGTACAAAATCAATAGCACGAGCAAACTACTGTCATTATAACACGTAGCGAGATACGTGATTACGAATGAAAATTCTGCTCAACTGACGCGATGGGCAGACTCTGGCTGCGGACACTTTTTAAGTGAGATTGTGCATCTAGTTAATTGTTTACCTACGCACAATATAAATAAATAAATAAAAATAAAATCCTTTAATTGTTAGTTACAAATTACTTATAAACTATGTTAGTAATACAAACATTCCTTTGCTACTTCTTAGCACTAGGCATATGCACGTGAACATGTACCCAGTGCCCCAAAAAATCACCATCAGGCTTCTGAGCAATAAGAGCCAGAATGCTATTGGAGGCTCCCCGCACCCTATGCATCAGTGAGGCGATTCCTTTGCGCATTGTGGCGTGGAAATCATCCACATGCGCGTCGGCGAACATCCCCGATGCACTACAGAAGCGAGGAGCCCCAACAACATCCGCAATGCGTTGTTATATTGCACGCGAAGAGTCGTATGTCCGCCGCGAATACCTTACCACAAAGCGCTCGTGTACAGCTGCTGGCAGTACGCCCTAAATAGGGTGATTTTGACCTCCGCCGTACAGCGGGTAAACCTGCGGGTCAGCATGTTACAGCGGACAGACAACGCCCTCCGCGCCCGCTCTATATCTGCGTCGTCTTTTAAATCCTCGGTTACCACATGGCCGAGGTATCTAAATAAGAAAATAAGAAATAATCTTATCACTTACCCGGAGACCTTTTAGGTAAATTTGGAACATTTCATTGCCGCGACCTCGTTGCGTATCAAGAGACCGTCTTGGGTCCAACCTGAAGTCTTGAAGTGCATTCACAAGCGGTTGTTGTTTGGGGAATCCTTTGTGAGCAACTGAAGTTGAACAATTTTTTTATTAATATATAAGTTTTTTATAAATACTGAATTACTGGATTCTGTTTCTCTGCTATGACCCATTCATGATTCACACTTACAGTTTAATTCTTAAGTTTAGCTATTTTACATACATAAATTAAAGATACTGTGGAATAAAGCAGTCGGGCATAGCGCATAGGCATGAAAGTTGTGTTCTTGCATGCCAGTATTCCCATCGCGTATACACAGGACAGTTCGTAAGTCTACCTATTCATGCGCGCCAAAAATGCGCGTTAAAAAACAACAAGGAGACAACTACTGGCATGCCCGTAGCTGTCGCGTCTGTTCATTCATGCCAGTTTGGTAACCCCCTGCGTCCCCTCCCATAACGGGCATGCAAGTAAATCAAATGTTAAGCTCGCTACTTGTGTGCCCGTAACCGGTATGCCAGTTGGCGTATACACATGACAGCAGCTGGCACCTGCAAGGAACTGGTATGCTAGTTTGCAAGTTACGGGCATGTGTATCCTAAGCAATAGACCAAGCTGGCGTATTAGAAAATGTTGAGTAAGTAAGTATGCACATTCTATAATAGTGTTCATAAAGACCCACTAATCTATATTCTAAGCCCGCGGGGTCTATAACCAATTACGGCCCCGTAACCCATTACAGCCACAGGCCAATGTCTTGTGATAAGTATGAGCTTCACAAGCTGACACGATCCGGAAACCAACTCCAAATGAATTATTTGCTAATGATCAATGTATCAAAGGAATAAGGAAACCGGGGGACCGAGATATGAAGCACAAAATGTGGGAGACCTATTTTCAGCAGTGAACTGCGATAGATTGAAGAGAGAAGGTAAAGAGATCAATCTGTCGCTATGCTCAGCTCAGTGATATTAAATTTTATTCATCTTTTCCATTTATGTATCAAAGTGAATAAAATTACTAAGGGTGTATTTTTGCTCACCATCAATATTAACAAAAGCTCTTGATGTGAATATGCCCGACTGGAACAGACCGGTCCACATCTCAAGGCCGTCACCCAAGTCAATAGGACGCGCAGGTCTCTTGAAAAACTGCCGTCCAGCCTGTTAATTAAGTATTAAAATAGAATTATATAAAAATAGTTATTTTGAAATTTTTTTTAAAAATCGCCTTTTTTTCATACAAGTTACTGGTTTCAAAATGTTAATATGTAATAGTTTAGAGGAGCATTATTCAGAGTGACAACTAAAAAATATCCGAAAAATATTTATAATTGTGCCAACAGGGGTAAAAAGAGCGTCAGATTATGTATATTTTTGTGTTATCTTCTAATATTTGGCATGTATATAAAATCATTTAATTTTTTTTATCTACTCATATTATTGAAATTAATTGATACTTTTTAAAATTAGAATTATCTTACCTTTACATAAGATTCCAATGTCCCCTGTCGCAAAATCACATCAATGCACTGTATAGCTTCTGTTGGAGGACTCAGAGATGTGCCACCAGTTTTCATGTATCTGTAAAGATTATGACAAATAAATTTAACCAGTTAGGTAAAATTGTTTACAATCTTGAACCAGCATACAAAATCTCACTACTGGTCAAAGGCCTTTCTACCTTAGCTATCTAGCTGTCACACCTATCTGCTTGTATATAACTCTCGTGACTTGTAAAGTTTCTGCGAATCACGGAGAGACTCGTGGTTATAATAGTTCATTAAAACGACGCCAACGTTTTTGAAGAAATAGTGGCTTAACGTATACGATGGTCAAATGAACACCTGAGGTCTTAGCGAACAATACGAACACAAGGGTCGTAATGATAATTAACCATAAAAATACTTACTCTATTATAGTATTCAAGTCAACCATTCCTGTATATTTATAGACACCTCGAAACTAATCATCTTGCCGTTTTGATCTTTCAATTCCACCTTCGAAAATTAATCAATATTATCATTTATCATTAAGAACAAAACTTCAATTAATAACATATTGCTCAGATATTAAAACAAACTCACATTGGTACAATAGCGATCATTCGGTGGTACTTCCTTCAGTTCATTAAGAATAGCCGTTCTTGATTTGATCAAATGCAATCACATGTTTTGGGAAATGTTTATTTTAGACAGGGTGAACGCTTTGCCAAGCAACTTCTTGGGTCTGTCTGGCTTAAAGGTGACGTCGTAACGATACTGAACATGTTAAGTTAGTTAGTATTATTATTATTGAGTTTATATCTCAGGACATATTGAAAAGAGTATCGTAGTATATGAAGTATATATATATAAGTAATAATAGAAATAATTACATATTTAAAATGGGATGTATTGAGCTTAATAGAACAAAAAGTCAATTAAAAATTTATCTTTTAAAAGATAAGGATCTTTGGAGGACATTCTGATCACGTTTTTCTTATATTTATATATGAATAAGCTAGTTTATAAAGTTAAGACTAGGGCTTGCATTCAAATCATTCGAATAATAAGTCGTTTCGAATATTCGTTTAAATTACGCGTGAATAGGAGAAACCAACGCCCTCCGGAACATCGAAACACAATAGGGAACATGACGGTTCATGCGGTGAAGACGACTTTGATGTAAGAATATACTTGTTATTCTTCATCTGCTTGTATGAGAAACAAACATATTTACCTATCAAATACAAATACAATAACAGTTGTCTATAACTTTTTATTGTAAAGATAAGAAACCATGTTAAAAAGTTTAAAAACTCTGTGAATAGAGATGCTCATAACCATATTTTTTGAATGCTAAAACAGAATGCCTTTAACGCCTGAATCAGCAATAATAAAAAAAATCTTGTAAGCATTGAAATTACACCAAGTTAATATTGATTTATTATATTACAGTCACAAAAACATACAAACTTACACAACTATGATATAAATAAATAATGATTTTTAAAACAAAGGAAATTATTATTAGTTCTTCTTTGTTCCTGGTTCATCTTAAGAGTGTAGTGTAAGTTCCATGGATGAGGACTGCACAGGGCAGTTCTATATGGAAATCTTCAGGCGCCTTTTCCAAGCAGTTTTGCTCACACTGTGATGAGTTAAAATATAACATTTTCTTTTTGCTCCCTACTTTCATTTTGACGTTTGGTGATGAAAAACAATCATTTCTAGATTATCAGTAGATATTACGCTTTTATATTTCAATAAAGTACCGTAAAAAGTCCATATTTCGCATCAGGCTTATTGCGGTTTGTAAAACTCACTTCCGACAAAAATAAATTACAACCATGTCAACATTAACTTTGGTAGTTTCCTGGAGTCTGCTTTTACAGTCCTAAATTTCATTTTTATTCGAAAAATGCCGATTTTGTCGTTTTAATGTTCACTTTTTACTAAACCTTTAACGTCAAAATAATATGTCATACATAGATGACGTAAATGACAGTGATTGGTGTTTTAATTTACGTTCCGTTTCAAGTAATTTCAATTCGTAATTATTTTTAAAAAACAGCGTAAATTAAAATATAAACCTTGCGGTGTCCCTTCTTTTATGTTATTTTAACATTTTAATATCAAAATATTCATTTATATTACATTTGCATGTTCCCTATTAATGAAATCCATACATTATCAGTCATTTAAAATTCTTATAAATTAGGTCTCGACAGGCGAGAAAAAAATGCAAAAGTATGAAAGTCCTTGAAGAAAAGGAGGAACTTCACATATCTGACGTCAAACGTCACGCCAGCCCGTTTTGGCGCGAAATTTGAAATTGACGATTTCAAACCGCATTTTTATGCAGAAAATGACAGTTTTTTTATTTTTAAATATAATTGTGGTCTATTCCAAATGTAGTTCTTTAAAATAAACACAAAAATAAAATTTGTGCATCTTCCCTATTGTAGTTGTAGGCAGGGAATGCAATCCAGATTATCCGTTGTCATAAAAACCGGAAATCCGCAATTTTTCACTTGTCTCGCGAATCCGGATTCTAAATACAAATCGAGAGATTCCAAATAATATGAAATTTTAATTCGTGGGCTATATTACATTTACACTGTATGTCGATTTATTCTATAAAGTGATAAATCGAAGGGGAAACATTGTTTCTGCCAAGTATTTGAATTTTTTTTACTATTTGAATTTTAATAACACAAAATATTCATACATTCGAATTTTCAAAATTGACGAATAATTGCAAGCCCTAGTTATGACTAACATTAGTACTGCGTACCTACACAGTTTTTTCCTCTTTGTACTGTAATTAATTAGCTAAATGAAATAAGTTTTTCAAATCGAAATATTACTTACAATTTTCATGCTTTTAATTGTCATCGGTAGATAGTTTGTTAACACAGTCACAGGAAACGCAGGTGCTTGATTACCAATAATCTTCTTTGGTATCCTGTATCTGCAGGCTGCTTCAGATCTAGTTGGGCGTACCATCGGTCCTGCTTCTTGTCTTGGATACCCTTGACTAGGCGCCGCTGTTGGGGTACGGGTAGGTGGGGCCTTTGCATGATCCCCAAAACCTGATGAACTGCTTGTACCAGCACTAGGAGCAGGTGGTAGTTGAGTCCATGATGATTGAGCAGGTGGTGGTCCCCATTGAGACACAACCGTTTTGCCCGGTTCAGTTTGTTGTATTGGCGGTGGTCCACTAGCGGCAGCTGGGCTAACTTAGGTGCCCCCATGGAAAAGCTACACCAGGACTGGCAATTCCCGTTGAAGCCTCTACAGGAACAGGAGCAGCAGCAGTAGGGCCTGCTGTAGCCGGAGCTTTTGCAGCACTTGGCTTCTTTTTGCGAGGCTTTCTTTTTGTACCTTGTAGCCCAAGACCAGTACACTCTTCCTCAACCTCTTCCTTAGGTTTCTCTTTTATTTCACTTGTTGTGGCAGTGGTAACTGCAGCAGGAGACTGTATTTCTTGTGATACTTCTGGTGCAGGTGTCGTTTCTTTAGATGTTTCTGGTGCTGGAGTTGATTCCTTCGACTTTTCAGCTGCTTCCTGTTTTTTCGCATCTTTATCGGCTCGCTTCAATTCTTTCTTCTTCCTCCTCTTAGCAGCTCCTGTCAAACCCCCTTCTTCTTCTTCTTCTGCAGGCTGTGTCCCAGATGTTGATGGAGTTTCCGATATTGATAGGGACTCCATACCTGCAACTTCGTCATCTTTGGAAGCTCCACCTCCCTTAGCAACCTTTTTTTTACCTGTGATAAGTGAAAAGGTATTCTTTATTAAACTTTTATTAAATTATTAAGTAAATGCTTTTTAACGGACTTGGTTTCATGATAAGGAAGTCAGGGTCTGCTGATGGAGACCTGAGAAATCGAGGATTTTTTTTATATTTTCTGTTGTTTATGAACCAATTTTGATGATTCTTTTTGTTGGAAAGAGGATACTTCAGAGGTGGTTCCATGATGAGGAAGTCAGGGTTTGATGAAAGGAGACCAGAGAAATCGAACTTTCAATTTTGTTTTAAAAATCAATCCAGAGCAACTGCTACTTCGTTATGGTATATTAATTATTCCAATGATTATTTTAATAGCAAATCTCTCAAAATTGTAAAAAAAATACAGACTTCAAACTAAAAAGTCAAAAAGATTTTAGCTTGGTAAGTACAAATGGATAAATATTCTTTCAAAATGTTTATGTCCTTTACTTTAACTTTTTTCTTTTCTAACCACCCACTTTCCTACAATTTCCTACAGTTTGTATGGAGCAATTTGCTAGGAAGAAAGGTAAAAACTGGTATGCGGACTACTTTAGCTGCCCGCAACCCGTTAAATGAGGAGGTCACTTCTGATGGGACTTTTCGAAGTTTCAAAGTTTGAAGATAAAAATCGGTTCACACACTCTTTATTAACAACAAAAAATACGCGCCATTTAACTATTTTTTAATTTACCCCCTCCTTTAGAATAGGGGATGGAAAGTGTGAAACCATCTGCAAAATAACTACACATTTCTGTTTCCAAATGAATAGACTATATTGTCTACAGTAGCTATTTAGCTACAATATTTTAATAACTTTTTTATGTTGTTACAAAGTGTACAGGACGGTCAGGAAGCTCACCTGATGGTAAGTGATAGGCCTGACCATGACAGAGCAGAATTGATGGAGAATAATAACCAGTTGTTGGACTCATTCAATGTCGCACTGCACCCATCATCCGAGACCACAGACGTTAGGTCTCTTATACATAATATTATTAATAGCGTAATTTTACTAGCTACAGTGCCCTCATCTCGAGAAATAGAAATGTTTTGTAATGGAATTTCATTACAAAACACTTCTATTTCACGGGCCGATATTTGGCACTGCGGTGGTACCTACCTAGATGACAGACCTATTTAACTCTTATTAAAAATATATGTTTCAGGTTTTGTACTTTGGAACCACACTACCCGAATTGATGCGAACGGAACCGCGTGCAAAATCCTTACGTATTCAAATTCTACCAGTACAAGAGGAGGAGTTTTAATACTAGGATATATTTTAACTGTCTTCATGATCTAGTGGGCTCAGCGTGCTGCTGAGCGATCAAAGCTGGTGGGTTCGAATCTCGCGGGGTAACATCTTTGTGCGATTTTTCCTTGTTTGGTTAAGACATTGCAGGCTTCTGCTTTCTTTCTTTTCTTCTTTTGGCAGTAAGCCGTAGGCTGATGATTATTTTTTTAAAAAGCAGACCAAATTTATGCCCACTTATTATGAATATTATCGAGCAAATAATGTTAACTGTTTATGATAGTTTGAGAATTCATTGAGCTATACCAAATGTAAAATACCAATGAAGAATAAGAAAATAGGTTCTTCACATCAAAAATCAAAACAAAAAAAATCTATAATAAGCGTTTCTATTTATTATTTATATACTGAAAAATATTGCTTTCACAAAACTTATCAAGTGGGCTGACAGCTTCATAAATGTACAGTAGCAACAAAAATATTGAGTGTTTAAAAATGAACCATTATTTAACTTGTGTACCAACTCTATTAAAGATTTATTTAATTTTTTTACCTTTACCACCCATATTTGAAAAGTGTGTAAGCTCTCTGAAACAAAGAGAAAAATTATGAGTTTTAAAAATTTTATCCAAAGTTTTTAAAGGATAGTGTTTTAGAGGGTTCAAAACTGCAACAAATTGTCTTTCAATTGATCAATGAAACCTTGTTGGAAATAGAATAAGTCTAATATCAATTCAACGAACTGATTTACATCTCAAAGAATGGTTGATAGATGTTATACTTCATTGAGATATTCATCAAAGGTTCAGTTAATAGAAGACCTCTTGTGATTAGGATAATACTGGCACTATAAACAGATTTTTCATCTATTATCAGCTCGAACATAGCAATCGCATAGACAATAGATTCATGTATTATGTGTTGTGAGTTTCCACCCGTGCTTCATATGACAACTTATAAAGACTGTGGATTTTTATATTTTGGTACATCTGGTAAATAACTTGAAGCCGTTATATAAAACCAAACCATCAACAACAAAATGTGATTGATATTAATCCGATGATAAAATTATTAGGAACACTTGACATATTGATCAAGAGTAATAATATGAAATAAACTAGAAACTTACTCATATTTGATGTAAGCTTATCATTATGTAGGTAAACTAAAAGACTAATAAATGAAATAGTGAATGAAATTTTATGTCGACCAACAGTCTATCGAACATTTAACCAACTAAAGGACATTCAATGAAATAAACCTTCGACGTATTGTACGATTCACGAAAGAAGACTATGCGCAGAAGTCATTTTTTAGGTCCTATTGGGGGTACGGCAGAGGGGCGGGGGTAATATTATAAGAGCGGGGCAACGCCATTGGTCGGCGCGTTTCTGAGGACAAGGTTGCTCTATCGCTATTCGTCTATATTGAATTTAGCGCGCTGACAGTACTCTAGAATACAGTCGGAAAGAAATACTGTTTCGTTGCATTTTATTATTTATTGTTATTTTTTTTGTTTTCTGAGCCATTCATTGAAATTCTCTAGTATATGTTGCTTCGAAAAGCAGGCGAGAAGGATGATATACGAGTTTAAATATATTTTGTAAGTAGATTGTTGACAAGGTTTCGCAATCTTGCAATTTTGTTAAAAAATAAATCAATATATCCATCTTTAATGAATCTATAACAGACATTATAAACAAAAATATCGGATTAATTTGAATAGAAAAACAGAACCATTACCTATATTTTGAAATACTTGTTGGTACTTTGCTGATTATATTATCCCATGATTATTTGTTATATTTCTACATGATTGATTATTATTTTAATGAAGAAAAATATTGTTTCACTATCATTAAAATATTAATTTCCTTTTACGCTTAAAGATATACTCTATAGATAAAATTTGATAGAACATGGTCATAATATTCTCCGTCTCCCACCTTACCATCCGGATTTAAATCCTATAGAAATGGCTTGGGCTCCGTAAAAATTTATAAAAGAAAAAGTTAATCCAATGGTTCCACAAAATGGAAAAACTATATGAAAGTAAAATTTGAGCTGAATTATGCTTAATTACATAGGTATCTTTTAATCCTGAACATTTATAACAGAATTTGATTATATGAGTTAATTAAAAAAAAAAAATATTTTGATGTAAGTATTTTGTTCATTAGTGTACATGCGCAGACGGCGCCATTTTTGGTCTTCTTTGGTGAATCGTACTATAATAAATTTCAGATAAATAACACATCGTTGCAACAAACACTCGACATGTCATCCCTGATTTGGTAATTTTTAGTGAAATACATTTAAACCAAATCAACGTAAGATACAATGAAACTTACTAGAACATTCAGAAACCGCTTCTGATATTGTGCAATAACATTTTTACCGATATCTAAAGATTTATTAATGTGTTTCGAGGGCTAATAAAATATTCATGAGAAATTTTTGTTCCTTCACCTCAATATTTAGTTTAGACTCATAAATTGTAATATAAGTGTGTTTAACACTTATATTAACAACATGCGAAATGGCAGACTGTCATTTCAATCAAGACGTTTCAATAAATTGAGAAATATACCATACTGAGCTAAGTAAGCTAAAAAAAATCACCTACCTCTTAGCGTATTACCAATTACAATATTTCACAACCGATTTAATTAGAATACTTCAAATTATTCCAATTTCAACCATAAAGAAAATAGGATTATGTGTCATACATAAAGAGACAAACAGTTTGGTTTTGACATTCCAAGGTAAATAAAACACCGACATAGAGTAAGTATTGAGCAGTGATGTGATTGCATGGTCCCTGCAATCATAGTGTAATGCTGGGGCAGCTAGGGCTTAACGTCTAACGCCATTCAAACACCCATAAATGTCAAACAACCGTGATACATTTAACGTGCAAAAGTGGGTGGCCAGACTTGAAATTATTAACGTGTTAATTATTGATGAAGAGGAAAACGACAACATCAGGGTTGCCGGCCATACTTTATAATAAATATTTTACGGTATTTAATGTAATTGTACTCTATACATCTATATACATACATGTGTCCCACCCTACTCCTCCCGAGGGTGTCGTAGGAGCCGACTAAGGGTTTTATACCGGATGGTGGGCAGCAGCGCCATCCTGCGTACTGGTTCACACTGCGGTCACCAACCCGCCTGCCCAGCGTGGTGACTACGGGCATTAACCCCCATGAGCAGCGCCAACCAAAATCGGCCCCCAGTTCCCGGCAGCCCCACTATTCCCGACCACGGCAGCGGTCGCGGTCACGGTGGGCGGGGGGTGCGAAGAATCCCCGGGTTACGTAGGCTGCCAAAAAACTATATTGGCTACGTACAATGGACGCACGATACGGCTGGACCATCACCTCTCCGAATTAGAAGAAGAGCTAAGTCATATTAACTGGAGCATACTGGGGTTATCTGAAGTCCGAAGAGAGGGGAGGACACGATGACCCTGGACTCCGGAAACTTGCTCTACTTCCGAGAAGGTGATAGGGTTTCCCAGGGTGGTGTCGGTTTTCTGGTTCACAAGTCCCTTGTCAGCAACGTTGTGGAAATCAGTAGTGTGTCGAACCGGGTAGCGTACCTTGTACTTAAACTCACCGACAGGTACTCCCTGAAGGTGGTACAGGTATATGCGCCGACCTCGTCACACTCTGACGAAGAGGTTGAAGCCGTGTATGAGGATATCTCCAGAGCCATACATGGCACAACTTCGACCTTCTACAATGTTGTTATGGGGGACTTCAACGCTAAAGTGGGAGTACAAGAACGCGGCGAATCGAAAATCGGACTTCATGGATTGGGGCGCAGGAATCACAGGGGGCAGATGCTGGTCAACTTCCTCGAAATGGAGGGGCTCTTCTTGATGAATTCTTTCTTTAAGAAGAAGCCTCAGAGAAGATGGACCTGGCAGAGCCCGAACACTGTGACAAGGAACGAGATAGATTTTATTATGGCGGATAAGCGACATATATTTAAAGATGTCTCAGTGGTCAACAGGTTTAAAACCGGTAGTGATCACCGACTTGTCCGAGGCACTTTGAATATATGTTTTCAGGCCGAACGGTCTCGCTTAATAAAATCTACTCTCAGACCTACGCCGCTCCAAATACACTATGGGTCCGAACAGTTCCAATTGGAACTTCAAAATCGATTCGACTCGCTGGAAACCACTGGCGACGTGGACGAGATAACCGACAACGTGGTGAAGGCGGTGTGTACACTGGGTCGCAGGCATTTCCCGCCGATGAAACGAGCTAAGTCGTCCAAACTTTCTCCCGAAACCCTGGATTTGATGAGGCTAAGACGCGAGATGCCATCTGCTTCTGTTGCTTTGCCGAAATATCAGGCTCTCTCCAAGCGGATACGAAAACTCGTACGCAGGGACCTCCGCTTTCAATACAAGATTCATTATGGACCTTATTGAACAGAACAGGGGCCCAAAGTTTTCCAAGAAGGCCACTTGGGAAGAGCCATCTGGTTAAGCTTAAGACAGCAGATGGGCAATTACTTGCGACTCGCCCACAGATCCTGGAAGAGGTTGAGAAATTCTATGGACGACTGTATTCATCGAGCGCTCATCAGCCACAGACCGAGGACACCGAAGATCCACGTGCCCCACTAAGGCGCCATTATACGCAGGATATCCCGGATGTTGACGTTAGCGAGATTAGTGCAGCACTGGAGCAACTTAGGAATGGGAGGGCCCCGGGGATGACGGTATTACGACAGAGCTCCTAAAAGCCGGTGGACAGCCCGTCCTTAGGGCATTAGTGAGCTCTTTAATGCCGTCATCCACCAAGGAACTACACCAGAGGCGTGGTCCAGAAGTGTTGTCGTCTTTTCTTCAAAAGGGTGACAAAACTCTCTTGAAGAATTATAGACCGATAGCGCTTCTGAGCCACGTCTATAAGTTGTTTTCCAGAGTTGTAGCGAACCGTCTCGCCATAAGACTTGACGAATTCCAACCACCGGAGCAGGCTGGGTTTCGAAAAGGCTACAGCACCGTGGACCACATCCATACTGTTCGGCAGCTTATACAGAAGACCGAAGAGTATAACCAGCCGCTGTGTATGGCATTTGTGGACTACGAGAAAGCCTTCGACTCCGTCGAAACCTGGGCTGTTCTGGAGGCTCTGCAGCGATGCGGTATCGACTGGCGATATATCGAGGTGATGAAGTGTCTCTCCAACGCAGCGACGATGACCGTTCAGATCCAAGACCAGCGGACAAGACCATCCAATTGCGTCGTGGTGTGAGACAGGGGGATGTTATATCCCCGAAACTGTTCACAAACGCATTGGAGGATGTCTTCAAGACCCTGGACTGGTCTGAACGAGGCGTCAACGTCAATGGAGAGTTATTTCTCATCTTCGTTTTGCTGACGATATCGTCATCGTGGCAGAGTCATCGGAAGAGCTTGCGGAGATGCTGAACAGCCTTAATGAATCTTCCCGACGAGTTGGGCTTGGCATGAATTTGGACAAGACAAAGTCATGTTCAACAGTCGTGTCATGCCACAACCGATATGCGTCGATGGCGTCCGTCTCGAGGTTGTGCAGGAGTATATCTACCTGGGCCAAACCATCCAACTTGGCCGGCATAACTTCGAGGGAGGCTAGTAGGAGGATTCAGTTGGGCTGGGCGGCATTCGGTAAGCTACGTCATGTCTAACGTCAACTATTCCGCAATGCTTAAAGACGAAAGTCTTTGAGCAATGCGTCCTACCCGTGCTAACATACGCAGCTGAGACATGGACACTGACTGCGGGATTGGTTCACAAGTTCAAAGTCACTCAACGCGCAATGGAGCGAGCTATGCTTGGAGTCTCTCTTAGGGATAAGATAGAAATGATTTAATCGTAAGAGAACTAAAGTTACCGACATAGCCCGCCGGATCAGCAAGTTGAAGTGGCAGTGGGCTGGTCACGTATGTCGCAGAACCGATGGCCGTTGGAGCAGACGAGTTCTGGAGTGGAGACCGCGTCTTGGCAAGCGTAGCGTAGGACGCCCTCCGGCCCGATGGACCGACGACTTGCGAAAGGTCGCTGGTGGAAGCTGGATGAGAAAGGCGGAGGACCGGGATGTCTGGCGCAAAATGGGGGAGACCTATGTCCAGCAGTGGACTGCAATAGGTGAAGAGAGACTCTATACATGTACATTTACATCAAATTTAAAGTTAAGTAAATTGTTAATGTACAAGAGTATTAGAGTACACGAAAATACTTTACTTTGCATTAATTGATTTGATGATGCGATTTTGATATTAGTTGTAGGTACTACAGACTAACAATAGTTCCAACATTTATAAATATTTTTTATTACTCACCGTATCACATATCATATTAACTTATTTGTGTTTTATTGACGAGTGGTATTCGGTACAAGAGCACTTAATGACGGTATCTCCCATTCTCAGTCCATATTCACTCTCCGCAGATCTTTCAGCATTTGTCCATGAATAAATTGAAGAGCCAAGGTGATGCTACACATCCCTGTCTAACCCCCCTTGAGATGTTAACCAGTCCGTGTAAGCACCACCCAGTCTAACACATGCCATGGAATCAGCGTAAAGCGATCCAGTGCCCGTATCAGACAGCTCTCCAATCCAAACTCGGACAACACATTCCACAACTCAATTCTATCTACTCTATCATAAGCCTTCTCTAGATCAATAAAGGCGCAGAACACTTTCTGGTGCTTAGCCAGAAACTTTTTAGTGATGCACCTTAACGAAAAGACTTGATCCAAGCAACCCATTCCCTTTCTGAATCCCTCTTGCACATATTTTATCATTCGTTTCTTTCACAACCCTTTCAATCAATCTTGCCCGGTGAAGCTGTAAAGGCCATCTGCGGCCAACAGCAGTAGTCAGTTCGAAAAAAAAAACTTTTAATCAATACTTTCGCAAACAATTTGCCGACAACACTGTGTAAACTGATAACCCGATAATTTTTGGCATCCTGGTGTGATCCCTTCCCTTTGTATAGTGGAACTATAACAGCTTTTTGCCAATCTTCCGGCACTTTTCCACTGGTCCAACACTTAGCAAAAATCAGGTACAACCAGGAAGCTACCAGACCTTTTCCAGCTCTCAGCATTTCCACACATATCCTGTCATACCTGCCGACTTATCTTTCCGCATATGTTTTAAAGCAAAAACTATTTCATTCATACTAATCTCGCAGTCATCCTTAACTGAATCATTTTGCAACACCGTTGCACTTTTTATTTGAGACAAGTCAGCGCACTCAAACAATCTTTCAAAATACTCCACCAAATTTATTTCACTTATTTTGTTTTTGATTTACAGTTATATTCGAAATCATATCATTTCAATCATTTAGAATAGAATAGAACCTGTGCCTATGAAAACAGCATTTTGTCTACGACATAACAGGAGAATATAAAATCGTTTTTAAAGGTATTTAATACGATTGAGCAGTAATTAATAGAATCAGTCCCATTTTTAAAAGTTTGTATTCAAGTCCAGATGTATTCAGTTTATTTATAAACAAATTACACACTTTGCGAATATTTATTTTTATATTGTTATTTACGGATATTTCGAAGACTTCTTTGCAAGTCATTAAATGATATTATTAAAAGAAACCGAAAAAAAAAGAGATGGAATTTGCGTCATAAACCGTTTGGTGTGTGTTTCATTTCGTATGAAAGAGATGAGCTAAAATAGAAAATTTATATATACAATTTGATTCCATAAACAAAATGAGCTTTATTTACAGGTTTGTTACGCCATGGCCACCAAGGGAATCGATGATCGTGCGCCGTCACCAATTTTCTAAGAAATACGGATTGCAGCAATCGACCGCCAAGGAGCCGACTCAGCACAGGTGCATCGCCGGCCCGACCACCACGGCAGAACTAAGCAAGATAACTATGTTTCTAACATTGAACATTGTCGCGTCTTAATTAATTGTAATTTCTTTTATTTTAATAAATAAATTATAAGAAAATTCGTTTTCTTGGAATCTCCACAATCATATTACAATAAAATGCTGTTTGTTGGTAGTCTTATACAGAAATCGAAACATGCATTATGTTTCGTGTCTGTTATTCTATGTCAACCGTCTGGTGATTGATGTGTGAAAATTGTTTCGTCTGGTGATTGGTGGAATGAATATTTATGTTTACAATGAGGCGTAAGTAACAAACACTAGTCGTCTTTTTTATTCTGAATGTTAATGTCGAAACCTACGAATTTCACTCAAAAAGAAGCTTAAAATATTTACTTATAGAACATATCAGTGCAGTACCATTGGAAACTTATCGATATTATCCCTAATAAAATCCGCCATTTGCGACTTGCAGCTTTTGAAAACCGACACGACTTTGTCATAGTTATAACATGTCTTCTTATATCACTGTCTATGATAAAGAACAAATCAAGTCTTAATCAAGTCTATAAAGTCTATATAAAGTCTAGCTAAGTTGCCAACAATGTGTGTAATAGTCTCGAAGTAATTAGACTAATAACTTCGAGGTAATAGCGAGCTTCTCTATGTGACATGCATAACAGTCGTCACATCACAACCTGCTGATCCCATAATGTAATAGCTGCTTTAGCAAGGCTGCCTAAACTTTTGTACGATCTGCAGGGACTTATATAATAAATGCTTGTAATACATATAGTCTGACATCTCAGACTGCAAATTACATAATATTATAACTGCTTATGTGAACATTCCTTGTGGTAGTAAGTAAAAGTTCAAGTGTGTAGCATGGTCATATTACAAAATCTCGTACATAATTGTACCCGGTAGATAGTGTCTCGTACCTTGTCCGGAAGACCACAAATCTCGTATTTGTATGACGAACCTAGTACGTTTGCAACCCTGAATAGAATATTAAAGATAAGTAATTATTTTTAATCTATGGTACGAAGTGAAGTTTAGAAAAAAGACTGTCTTGCTTTGGTTTATGGTTTATCATTTGTCTTGTCTTATTTATCGCATCTAAAATCATTTTAAAAAATACTTTAATTTTATTTTGTAGTGGAAATTGTCTATAAAGACATTAATGAAAATTGTGTTCTAATACTTTCAATGTAAAATTTGTTTTCATACAAATTCAGTCATGAGGATTGCAGTGTTTACTTCCACTGCGTTTGATAGATTCCTTGTTGCCAAATTATGGCTCATTACGGTGGCACGAGTGGATTGAACTATGATAGTACGACAAATGTAACAGATGATTCTGTTGTTGTGGATGAGTTATCTATAGTCCACTAGGAAAAGATATTGGTAAGTGTGAAAACGCTTATAAGTCGCCTTCTAGAAATTCGATAGCAGAGTCCCTTTTTTATAAAACGTATACCTATAGTTGAAACTACACGATTTTTCTGATTATAAATTAACAAATAAATCTGGTTTCTATTCCCTATACGGTAATTAAGTCATATTTGAGTTGTTAATGCTAGAAGGATAAAAATTGACCTCTACATGTTGTGATACATGTCAATAATAATAAAAAAATGTTTCAGCAATATGTGAGTTTTGTGGTCGCGTAGGACGACGGGATAAATTTTATTTTAAAAACAAAAAGTACTGTTCATATTCATGCACTGTTAGAGCAAGAGGGAAACGTTACGGCAACTGGCAATTTAAAGTTATGGAGAGTACTGATCATATGGCTGGGATTATCCCTCTTGAACCTTTACCTCAACTTCAACATTGGCAGGCTACACTAAATGACTTGCAGGTAAATTGAAAATGTGGATACTTTTGATAATATGGTATTGTTTTAACAATGCATAACAAAGATTATAATGTATACAATATCTATTGCATGGCATGTTAAATTAGGGTCAATATTAATCAACTGACTGGCTTTGATGCTTGCTTGGGTGCGTATTATCAATGATGGGAATAAGGTGAACTAATTTACTTACACTTCAAAGAACAGTGAAGAAATGGATACTCTCTTCATTTAATTATTTTTATTTGAGATAAATTTTCTGATAATTTGACACCACTTACGATTTTCTAGTGGTAAGATAAGTTATGCTCCTGGTGTGGTCTAAAAATAAAATATTGGAGAATACACTTATAGCTTGACTACTGGAATAGTGCATGTAAGCAGGGCTCCAGATATTTTTATATAGTGAAGAATATTTTTTTATGTATGTAATGCCTATTCATGTATACTTTTTTCATTATAATAAAAACATTTTGCAGGCAGGTCCCATAAAACAGTCGGCTGCACTTGTTGCCAACAGTTACGAATGGAAAGATGAGCTGTTTGGCTGTGATTTTCTAGCAGCTCCAGTGAGCCTGTTCAAACATGCGCCCCTGCATGAGATGTGGGATAACACATTTGAGGGTATGAAAGTAGAAGTAAAAAATACAGATTGTGAAAATTCTACTGAGAAACTCAGTGACTATTTTTGGGTGGCAACTGTTTTGAAAGTAAGTCCTTAGTTGATATGTTTTTTTTGTATTTTATGAATTACCAGTTAAGTATTAGAAATGTAATAGTAGAACTATTGTATTTTTAATTGTAGTTGGCTTGTGAGATTTATCTTCTATGGATAAAATTTTATAGTAAGCGCATATAAATGTTAACATGACCTTTGGTGGTAGTATTGCCAGATCTGATTTGTTTTAAATCAGTACATGAGGTTAAACAAATCAGGATTTTCGGTTTCGGATTAGGACAGCAAACAAAAATAATAGGAAACTAGGGTTTTTACTTCTGGTTCAATTTCAATATGGTTGACCTGGATAAATTATTTTTGTATTATGCTAGTAGACCACTGTGTGAGTTTACAATGTAAACACTCAAAGATGAATTACGTTGCTATGGTGTTTGGTCCAAGTGAATGTGATGGCTGGAGGAGTTAAATCATTTATCAATTCAAAGAAAATCACACCTTTTGATGAATCCTAACTGACTACTAACCTTTTTGTTTAACGTCATATTTATAAATGCATTTTTAAAACTGCTACAGTAACTATCGTTAAATTTTAAGGTGAAAGGTTATATGGGGTTATTGAGATACGAAGGCTTTGGTAGTGATGATTCCAAGGATTTTTGGGTGAACCTGTGTTGCTCTGAAGTTCATCCAGTGGGTTGGTGTGCAACTCGTGGTAAACCACTAATACCACCCCGTACTATTGAAGACAAATATACAGACTGGAAAAGTGAGTTATCTATCAAATAGCAGAGAAAGTTATGTGGCACATCTATATATTTTTATACCATTACAAACATTTATTTTAAAAAATCATGTGAATTTAATTGCTATAAAAAACCTTTTTTTATAATGAATGTTATGTTTGTCACATAACTAAACCTAACTTTTTAAAAATACTTTCAGATTCTTAGTGAAACAATTGACTGGGGCTAGAACCTTGCCAGCCA
The DNA here is from genome assembly GCA_019425675.1 of Leucinodes orbonalis. Lineage (NCBI taxonomy): Eukaryota > Metazoa > Arthropoda > Insecta > Lepidoptera > Crambidae > Leucinodes > Leucinodes orbonalis. The sequence goes on from PQWD01003373.1 coordinate 41,938, forward strand.
ATTTTTATACCAAGCTCAATGATAGTCTAGCATCCAGGTTTGCTATTGGTTCTGTTATGGAAGTAGTTGATAAAAATAGAATTTCACAAGTTAAGGTTTGTATATTTACTTACTAAAAGGATGTTTCTTTACTTATGGTTAATAATACAATTAGATGTTTTAAATCTGAAGTAACTTATCTACTCTGTTATGGTTAGGCGTGTCACTTTCCTTCAGGTGAGTGATCTGACCGTCCCGATCACTTAATAACATAAAAAAAACTGTTCACTAAAACCTATTTTATAGAAATATTCCCAGGGTTAACTTCGTAATTGAAAAGTTTTTTTATATTGTTTATTGTAAGCATAGATGAAATAAATGCATTTTGACTCTGATTTGGTAAAAACTTGCAATGATAAATATATTTAATAATATAGTCAAACTCAAAATATCTTTATTCATATAAATCTCTGTGAGTGAAAATACCACTTTTACAGGTAGCAAGTGTATGCGAAATAGTTGGCAAGCGACTTCACGTCAAATATTACGACAGCTCTCCGAAGATAATGGTTTCTGGTGTCACGAAGATTCTCCATTGATACATCCAGTGGGTTTGGGCCTTTCGTGTTGGGCATCCATTAGATGCACCACAGCTTACTGCCAGAGAGTTGCAGCTGGACGGCTTAATTTCAAATGACAACACCAGACATGTTTTATAAGTATCCAACTATGAACCGCCACTCTTTTCTGAAGGAGTGAAGCTTGAAGCAATAGATCCATTGAACTTGTCTGCAGTGTGTGCTGCAACAGTGATGCAAAATTGAATGAGGGGTATATGATGATCGAATGATTGTTACCCAGCAGATGGCTTCTGGTGCAGATTGGTTCTGTTATCATCAACGGTCCCATGTATATCCAGTTGGCTTTGCTGCAGCAAACAAATATCTCTCTGGTGCCACCTTATGGGTATGTTATTAAAATCATTTTTGGTATCATCAATATGCAAACAAAGTTTAGTCATTAATGGTGGATGGCTCAGCATAACTTGTGGTCTACTTAAACATATGAATATATTTGTTTTATATTCCGCTACATGGTGGTCAAGACTTTAAGTATTGTCTTTTCCTTTTTTATTTTCTAAGGCTAGTGGGTAGCAGATAGATGTCAACTGGCTAGAGATCGGTTCGCGTGATAATTATAGGGGAGGCCTTCTTCAGCAGTGGGCATTTTAAGCTATAATGATGATGAATGTCTCTGTAGATCAAATTTGCATATACTGGACTGATTTATATATGATTAATTCATAGTTATAACGCGAGGAGTTCAATGGGCGCAATACTGATCGATGACGGGCAAGCCGGGCGGCGAGTAGGTCGCGTTCGCGGCCGCGGGTCACGTGGTGTCTCACGTTTCGTTGCCGGGATGAGGCTGGAGTGCGCGACCTGATGGACCCGAGCTAGTCTGCGTCGCCACTATTCGAGGGTGGTCGCCGATTTGCTGAGGTTAGCTAGATTTTGGAACTTTTTTGTGGTCGTACTGTTATTTTATGTTATTTATTATTTATATATGTTATAGGTTAGGAAACGTGGACAAAACTGATTATAGAACACCTTAACAAAAAATACATTAATAGAATGCGGTAGATTGCCTAGATTTTGAAACATTTCGTATGGTCGTATATATATTTTATGTTTTTACATTCTGGGTCAGAAACTTTATACAAAGTTAAAAGTGGACAAACTGATTATAAGATAACTTTAACAAAAATACATTAATAATAATGCGGTAGGAAGCAGGTTTGCAAAGAGTGGTGTTGTTCATGAAATAATAAGATTTTTTGGCAATTTAGTACTGTGTAGAGCGCCTATGTAAGGATAGGTAGCGTAGGCAGGTTATAGTTAAGAACGAGTGCCGTCTGCGCTCGCCACTTGTCCGGTAGAGCTGTGAAGTCCTTGACGTTTTGCTGCCGGATTAGATTACAGTGCGTCAATGGACTCAACGCTGTTTGCTGGTCACTATTGTGAGGGGTGCCTAAAGGTTATCCTAGATTTTGGAACTTTTCATTATCGTACTCTTCTTTTTTTAGGTTTTACCACCCCCCAGATAAAACTACTTCAAACAACTTGTATCGCTGATGAGTGACGTTACCGGATTTCGAATACTCCTCCTTTTTTTAAAAAACCCTGTCGTTATTTTAAAGGTGACACACACTTGTTCCTCTTCGGAATTAAGCAGCGATATCACTAAAATTAGGTGGATCGTTCTGCACATTGTATTTCTATTATTACTAATAAGAAAAAAGAAAAATCTTTATTCAATAATCTGTTACAGATACTTTTGAATCGTCCAATGTTATTATTATCTATTTTTTGTGACTCTACACCGGTTCGGAATAAGTAGGATCTTCGAGAAGAGCGGAAGAACTCAGTTACTCTTTAATCTTTTTATATCAGTGGTTACAGTTTTTATTTACCTACACATAGATTTACAATAATTTATTACAAGATTTTGTAACTGGACACTAAGTGCAAGACCACACATCTTTATAAATATTCTTCTATTGTATAGTAACCTTTTTTCATGAGGGTTTTTTTAATCTTTAATTAATGGTGAAAAGGCAATTCGCAAGATTTTGTGGTATTTTATTAAAGAATGTTATGCCTCTTCAACAAATGATTTTCCTACTTTATTAGTCTAAGATTTGGGACAGCAAGTTTGTTTTTGTTCCTAGTATTAAAAGTTATGTACGTCACAATTTTTTCAAACAAATGAGATTTTTGTGACAAACTAGATTATGGTAAATGTATTGAGACGCTACTGTTAAATATCGATTTTTTAAATACTTCCCGAAGTGAATCACGTGGTCTAAGGTTATAAATGGCTCGGATGGCTCTTTTTTTGAGTACATAATAAGTGTTAATATCAGCAGCTGAGCCCCACAACAGAAGACCATATGACATTATACTATGAAAATAACTAAATAAACCAATCTGCTGTATCAATATCGGTTAAGAGCCTTATTTTCCTAACTGCATACGCTGCAGCTAAGTCTACCTGCCAAAGCTTCAATATGAGTCCCACTGGGTTTTGATCTATAGTAATTCCTAGAAATACTGTACTATCAACAATTTTAAGCATTCGTCATTCAAATTAATACTGGTGATGACCTGCCTCACATAAGGTAATGAGAATTTTATACAATAAATGAAATAAATACTCTTAGGGAAAAATTTAAATTAAAAGAGTGCTGCTTTCTACATACAAGGTCCACTTTGACGGTTGGGGCCGAGTACGACCAGTGGTTGTGGCGCACAGCACGGATATGTACCCGGTGGGTGGTGTCGAGCCGTCGGTCATAGACTCGAGGGTCCTTGCAGCAGGCACCGCGTACTGTCAAAAAATACCGGCCAAGCAGCCACGAAGGAAGAGGAGACTCACGGTAAGTAATAATACTGGGTATTCAGATTGGTTGCATGCTACGATGCACACCCAAAAATCACACCTAAATGATTCCATGATTCAGACCTAATTATTCAAGAATCGCACCTAAATTATTCCACCAATCACACTACTAAAATACTCTTAATAGTGACTAACAATTGAAAGTAAATAAGTGAAAGGTGTGATTAGTTTGGGTGTGCTTTGTGGCATGCCTTAAGTACATTTACGTTAAAAACGATGTTGCCTTTGTGAAATCTTCTGAACGACTCTGCAACCAGCCATCCTGGCACTGAAATATGGCCAAAAATCAATCAACAGTCTAAATCGGTCGTTTCTCTTCTTCAACCCTAGCTTTGTCTCCTCCGGTTAGGAGAGGGTATTTCTTAATATCCCATTATGATACCCCAGGCGACGAATGGGATTTCATATTCATTTATTGCGCAGGTTGGTTAACAATGGTCTTATAATATTAGTACAGGTTTCTCAACATGATTATATTATTAATGTGAATTTTATTTTGTTCATATTGTAGTAAAACAAGTCGCCCAACCGCCGAACACGACAGAGGAAAGTTCGCAGAACTCCGATATGGGTGACACGAAAAGTCTCTCACCGCCGACTAGTGTTTCGGAGATATCGGCTGATGCGGAAGCGCGGAATGAAGACACGAGAACGGACGATACACGGACTGACACAGACGCCCTGACAGAGTATCGCACTGACGTTATAATTACGATGGACGTCGACATTGAGCCTAAAAATGAGCTTGAACCGGACGAAAGGCTGGCGGATATCATGCAGGATTCTTCAGTAAGTTCGGCAATTTTTTTTTTGCATATAGTTTCAAAATAGTCATAAAGAAAGCACGTTTGAAAGAAAGAAAGTTTGAATTACCATTATTCTATTATGCATTTTTAACACAGGTAACCAACTTGTATTATAAGGATGACCTAATTAAGGTGGCAGCCTTCGTAATTTGGTAATTGGGGAAGGACATCGTTCAGCAGTGACTTTTTAGGCTCTAATAATGATGATGATTAGAAGTATAAAAAATATATTTTAAAAAAGAAGTTGTCATTTTAACATGCAATCAAAACAAAACTTTGAAAGCGACTCAGAGTCAAGAAAGTAGACTTTCCACGTGTGAAACATCGTCCCTGTAAATGTTTACTAAGTGAAACGTGGTCGCTTACTAAGGGCCTCTTAAATAGGCTTAAAGTTGCTCAACGTGCTATGGAAAGGGCTATGTTAGGTGTTTCCCTACGCGATAAGATCCGGAACACGGATATCCGTAGGAGAACTAGAGTGACCGACATAGCCCACAGGATAAGCAAGTTGAAGTGGCAGTGGCAGGGCACATAGTGCGTAGAACCGATGGCCGATGGGGCGGAAAGGTTCTCGAGTGGCGTCCGCGTAACGGAAACGAAGCGTAGGCCGACCCCCAACCAGATGGTCTGATGATCTGGTTAAGGTGGCAGGTAGCAGATGGATGTCAACTGCAAGGGATCGGTCCGCGTGGAAATCATTAGGGGAGGCCTTCGTTCAGCAGTGGACTTTCTAGGTTGTAATGATGATGATGATGATGAAATGTTTACTCTTTCTTTAATCTATATATACCGGTCCTCCGCGTTTCGCAAGACGCCGCTACGCATGCCAATACGTGGTCTCCACTCCAGAATTCGTCTGCTCCAATGGCCATCGATTCTGCATCATGGTGACCATGTTCCTAACATTTTATTAATTCCTTTTAGAGTATTCCAACGGACGTGTCTCAAGACTCAGGTCCCAACATGAACCAACCATCATCTCCAGAGATCCCATGGAGGAGACATTAGAGGAAATCGCTAATGACAAGGTCATACCAAGACTTGTGAATACCACAGTTCCCTTAGATGTCCTGAACTCAGTCGAACCGGAAAACTGGACCACTGCAGATGTGGCCAAATTTCTTACTGTTAACGACTGCCAACCGTATTGTGTTAATTTTAGCCATATTACAGGTTCTATGATGTTGCAACTGTCTAAAGATGAAATAATCGAACTCCTAGAAATGAAAGTAGGCCCATCACTAAAGATATTCGATTTAATACAACAGTTGAAGTGCAAAATAAAACAACCTCAGTGCAGAATGCTGAGCGGTTTTAAGTAGTTACAGTCATTGCATTTTGAGAAGTATGGATGCGTGTGTTATAGGAATTGAATTTTTATTTCTTCAACTGTGGCCTTTACTTCAATATCTCTCGTATTGTCATACAATGTTCATTGAATATTAGTTAAGATATTTTCTTGATCTTAATGTATGTTCTGCTTTTTTTGTAATAAACATAGTGTATACTTATGATATAGGTTTTACCTTTTGAACTGTATTCATTTTAAAAGTTAAATGTTAATTTATTGGCTTAACACCTTGAAAAATACCGTACTGTAAGTCCGCTTTCGCAATGATTAATTGCATAAATATTATTATTTCAGCAATACTGCTTAGCTTTAAATGTCTAATATTGATGGAACTCTCACTATGTCTCAAATTTTAATAATACATTGCTAAACACTTTTACCCTGATTAAAAAACATTTCATAAAAAATACCTAGTCATTTGAGACAAATTTATTGATTACTGTACAATTGATAAATCTAGAATCATGTGTTTTGCATTTTTCACTTTATAATTTCTAATGCTGGCAATATGCGTCACTTAGGATTTAGGTAAGATTTGAAGATAAAGGTACATTATGCAGTATTTGACTATTTATTTATCATGAACGAGTTGTCATTGAATTTGTGCGCAACCTAAATGGAATGTATGTATTATAATCTCTCGTTAATTACTTCATAATCAATGAAACAGTTTAAAAAATGTATTTTTAATATTAGTACTATTTGTACAGTTTATTGTAGCAGCTATGATGTAATACACCATTTGAGTACCTCCAAATAACACTTAACATGGTAGAATGAATCAAATGCGAAATATTATATTTGACACAATGCTTAGTTATACATATTATTTTTACTTAAACAGTTGCATAGTGAATAAGTGCAGTGCAAAATATGCTTTATATGACAGATATGGTGATAATACAAGGTTTGCCTTTTTAGTGACTTATGTAAATCAATCAATGGTCTACCAACATGTGGTTTGAAAGTTTGGTATTAAATACAATCGAGTATTTATATGTCTTTTATTTTAAAATGGCAAATAAATACTATATTATATATTGATGAAGGACGGATATCTTAATTGAGAGAGCTTACTTCCTTATATTTTCCAATATACATCTTTATTTGTACTTAAATCTTGGAGCAATTGATTGGTTATTAATCTGAAACAACAAAATTGTGCATAATAATGGCAATATTTGTTTATTGAATATTTTTAAACATCTAAATTTAGTTTGATTAGTACCTACCTCATAGTATGAGTTGGCACTGTTGATGAGTATAATACGCAACACAATAGATTTCCCAATCGCTGAGCGTGACACTTGTGATATTCAGAGCTCCAGTATGATTCACAAATCATGTCTAAGTTTTCATCTGAAACAGTTCAATACAAAAATGATTCGTATTTTATTTATTTATTTTGCTTAATTTAAGGACCAATGGATATTGTCACGTGAAATAAGTTTTTGCATTTCTGTGTTCCGGGATGAGGGCCTAAAATTTGTTGTTTCGGGCGCAGTGCGGCATTGATGGAGAATAATAAATACAGTTTTCACGCGAACCACGGGACCACGAAGAGTACGTACAGAGAATATCAGACAAGATAATGGAAACTTACCTTTATTATTCTCGCTGTCTTTGATTTTTAGCTCCGGTGCCAAATCTCTTGCGGTTGTAACATAGAAAGTTCTAAGTATATCAGTTTTATGTGCACCGGACATTCCACGGCTTTTATGGTTTGGAATATTTAAATGTCGTGAAAAAACACATTTCCGTCTACTTATATTGACCAATAAAATTCTGAAAATTTTTAGAAGTCGGTCAGATAAACAAGTAGTGTGCTAGAAGAACATTTATTCAGTTACCCTTAAATTAATTCATTGTCTTACCCAAGTATACTAGTCTCGAACGTTATACTCATAGGAAAATTCCTGGGATGAACTAATTTGGCCTCTTTTATCGTCTGAGCATATCCTTCCCAGCAGAGAAGCACTATTTCGTCTATTTGAGATAGCGCGGTGTTGCTCCACACAACTAGTATGTAAACATCTGCCAGGAGTTTGCATGTTACCGCCCTGAAGGCCACCTAAAAACAGTATTGAGAGATGGAACTATTTTTTTTGGATTACAATGTGATTATTTATAAAGTCAAACGTGTTACCGAGTGTTAAAGACCTGCAGTCTTTAACACTTGGTAACATACCTATGTTCCAAGGCAATGGAATGATTTTATATTAAGAGTGGGACTTATTAACCCTTTAACCGCCGCAGTTGTATATATTCAACAGACAATGGATTTCCTATTGTGTCTGGAATCCCGGTAAGTTAATTTATTGCAAATAAATAAAAAAAGACATACATTTGGGCTCATTTGTGGTAAAAACACTGGGGTATCGCGTAACGGCGCTCCATCCTGCGCTGCTGCAAGTAATAACATTAATCTGGCCTCCCTTGGGTCAAGTTCACTGAAGTCTGAGCTTGTGGCTACCAACTGTCCATGGATACAGAGACATGCCCATCGGCCCGTCACCTCTCTGCATAATTGTCTAGAGCTTGCTGAAATAGTAATCATCACAATGTTAATTCAAAACTGTTTTTAATATAAAGTACTTGATTTTAAGCATTCTTTTTTGTTCATTCTACATTTTATTTTTAAACACATTAGCTTACAAAATTTTACAAGCAATTATAACCCCAGGTGATTGCTTTTCCAAGTTTAAGCGCCACCTTAATGATGGTGCATGAATTTTTTATGCATATTAGCGTAAATTTAATTTTGTTGTAGTTTATAACAGATAATAAAGATGATAGCTGATAATGTGGATGTGTTCATGGTATACTGACACCAGAAAAAAAAGGTAGTAGGTAGATTTCAACACCTTTTTTAAATGAACATACCTGCAATTGTTGAGCTTGGGGGCAAAGCATACTCTGCATGAGATCAAGTGCGAGTAGTGTACTTGATACGGCGTTGGGATCCAAAGACTCTAAGAGGCAGTTCTAGTATTGGATAGCACTGCCTAAGATCTCTTTTAATTTGATCAATGTTTTTCAGGTTCTCCAATTCCTTTTTGCCAATAGTAATATCATAACATCATGGACACAGGAGAGGAGTAGCTCCAAATCACATTCCAGGCCCCTGTAGCTATCCAATCAATGTTATGCTAAAAAAATATTAAGTATTATAAAATTGCATGTGAGTTCATTTAGATTGCAAATTAGTATTTAAAAAGTTCTGGAATGCTGAGTGATCCAGAGTGGGTATCAAATACCAAGATTGCGTATTGCATAGTGAAAGTTACTTTTTCTGCAGTTTTTACCACTGTAGGATGAATCACCTAAATTTCGGAAAAAAAGAAACTGGATACTAGCTTTCGAGGTCAATAATGCCGTCCAGACCAATAGGAGTATCGAATGATGTATATGTTTACACCCATATTAATCTTTTTTTAATATACTATTGACTTCACACAGCGTCTCCTAGCTCCAAACTCAAAAAGCATTAGCCTGTATATGGATACTAAACAATGGTAAACATACTTATATGCTACTTTTTGTAAATACATAAATATTACATATCGAAAACACCGATACCAAAAAAAACAGACATGTTGATGCACACAAATGTACTGCCTAAGGATCAAACCCTTACCCTTGGTGTAGCTGACGTTCTTACCATCACACCAGATGAGTGTTGAATTGGGTATGTTACTGAAGTCAGGTTCTGCTCTTAGTCTTTAATGTGAACCATTGTATGTAAACCAATAGTTCCTTGTGGATCTAGGCGACTATGCATACAAGCACTACAGTTTACCTGGCTCAATAAAGCTCTACACAAAGGCTTGTCTGTGATCTCCTTGTTGTAGTGGCTTAAGGCACATTCTCTTTATACCTATGCTGTCTAGGTAGGCTTGAGCTCCATGGCGGGAAATTAAAGGCTAAAGATGATGTTGGAACCATAAATAATAATAAGATTAAAATATATTGATAAATTAAACCTTTACAAACTCCTTCCAAAGTATGTATCCATTGTCCACTTGTGTTTTGAGCATTGATAAATTATGGCATTTACTAAACATATTAATGCCATGAAGAGATGCAATTGTTGAAAATTGGACCTGCAACATAATGAAAGTTAAAAGTATTAAACTTAGGCCTACTAATGTAGCATTATTATTACCGATATAAACATGTTTTTATCAAACTAAAAGATTATACATATTTGAGTAATGAAACAGAAAATTGAGTCAAGTATTTAAAAATTTAAAGGCCTATCACCATATATGAGCAGGCATGTGCCCTTCGGTGGAATGTTTAATGAGATGATGATGAAGTAAATTTTGTTAGTTTAACACTTATAAAAACTACAAAAACATGATAAGAAAACCCTTAATATTAGACCAAATAATATCTTAATAGCTGCCTTCGAAGGAGTAACACAACATACTTAAAAGGCTGGTAGTATTTCATGAAGTATCCAAATAAACATATGATGCTGAGTAAACAACATTACTGCCTAACACCTCCACAGTTTACAATAAATAGTGTTTTAATTTTAAAAATATGTTGGTAAGTTTAGTAAAATTAATAAATATCACTGACACGCAGCGCCATCTAGGCTTAAGTTAAGGGTGAAACTTGTATTATGGGTACTAAACACTGATAAACATAATTATATACATTTTTTGTAAATACATACATATAATACATAGAAAAAACCAGACCAATACGAACAGACATGTTCATGCTCACAAATGTTCATCAAGGATGCCGGGTATCGAACCCGGAACCCTTGGTGTAGTAGCCGACGTCTCAATCATTACACCAAATGGGTCGTCTGAAAAATTATAAAATATAGTAATATTTACATTTGTTATTGCCTCGTTTACGTGAAAATATAGGGACTCCGCTTTCAGTTGCAACCGCTATTACTATTATTGACATAACAATTTTTTAAAATCTTTTTCAACAAAAACAAAGTATTTGAAATAGCAGTATAAAAGTTTTAATTTGAAAATTGACAAGTGTCAAGTCACGTGATTAGTTTTCTAATTAGTTCCATTGGGAACGGTTCAAGTCATAAATATGCTGCCTCGGCATAAGTATTATTTGTTGGATTGATGAAGAAATGAGTGACGAACATGCTGATGATGATTGATGAGCATGATGATGATGTTTAATAGATAATATATGAATATGCTACAAGTTTAGTGAAAGGTGGGGCTTTACTGAAACCTAATGTGGACTTCTTGAGAGAATTATTCGAAGTGACCATAAACGTAGTGTTATATAAGTCTGTATCACCACAGATTTAATAATATATACTATACAGATGATGCATCCATACTGCAAAAACGTGACCATCTACGGATTTGAGGGCTATTTTTAACTCACTTTATTCTCACTAGATGCCACTAGGTCCGTGACTAGGTGCTTATAGCAAGATTCGCGTAGACAGATTAAACTGATATTTGAAAATCCGATAGGTGGCGTAAAAACACAGCTATTAATTAATCACAGTTCTAAATAAGGACGGCAACAGCGCATTTATTGTTTATTCTTACGGCGCGTGCGCTTTGACAGAGCGGCAACGTCGCGCGTTAGTGCGCTCTTCCGAATCCGATCCGACTAAAATGTAATTTCTCAAACCAAACATTTTGATAGGCATAGGTATCTAGTATATTGACGCGCGCGTCGTGCGTGGCGTGTGTAGTATTGTGCAAATTTAATTGCAATTAAGAATTGATTAATTGTGACGTTGCAATTAAACAATGAATTTATTGTTGATTGTGAACCAATAACAAATGAATTTCCAGGTTTTTTAATTAAACTTTTATTAAATAAAACTATTACTCATTATTATTTCAAAAATATAGAATATTATATAGAATTGAGCAGTAAGCCGTTGGTTCCAGGTGGGGGTTATTAGAGGAGGCTCTTATTATATATTAATAAATATCCACTGATATACACACAGCGCCATCTTGCCGCAAGTTAAGCGTGAAGCCTGTATTATGTATGAGTTCTAAACATACTTATACACTTTTCTTGTAAATAATATAAAAGCCAGATATTTTGTGAACGAAAAGCATCTTATATGTAGGTATATAGCCGCAAGAGCGGTCTTGAATGGACAAAGGATACAAACATAAGGACTTAAGCGCCGTGCAAGACGCGTCACTTACGCGTTTTCTTCAAAATACTTATTAGTGTTTTGAATCAATGGTCACTTATTCCACACTTGTAATGTTTTTTATGTTTTTGTTATATTTAGTTTTCGACACTATATTAAATTGCGTTTTTAATTTGCTAAGGAACTGATATAATTTATTTTTATCACTATCAATACCGGTGAACTGAATTTATTTTTGAAGACGGAAAGTAAAGGTAGGCTCTTCGTTCCAGCGTTAGGACGGTAACTTATTTATGCATATCAATATATATGCGGTACTACATATTATGCCAAAATAACAATGTTTAAAATTTTTGTCGGACTGTCAGTTTGTTCCGGGTAATCTGTGAAACGGCTTGACGTATTTGGACGGGACTTTTTTGGCAGGTAGCTGATGTAATAAGGAAAAACAGGGGCTGCTTTTGAACCGACTTAAAAAAAGGAGGTTACTCGATTCGACCTTGGCAAAAAAACGGAACCCTTATAAATTCGTCAAGTCTGTCTGTCTGTCCGTCCGTATGTCATATCCTTTTTTCTCCGAAACTATAAGAACTACACTATTCAAACTTTGTAGATATATGTATTCTGTGAACCGCTATAAGGTTTTTACAAGAAACTTGAAAAAATATTAATATATTTTGGGGTTTCCATACAGTGAACTGAAAAAAAATTTTTTTCATCGACCCCCCCGTTTGGTGTATCAATGTGTATAGATCTTGAAAAATGGTATCGAGGTTTCTAATATCATTTTTATAACTTGAATATTTTGCGCGAGAGACATTTTCAAAGTTGAAAAAAGTGTGTTAGAAATTCGAGGAGGGCTCTAATTTCTAAACTATGGGTTGATAAAATAAAAAATGATGTACATAACCATAAAATCTGACAATCAAATTTAGTTTAAGCGATTTCTGATGTGAAGTTTTTTTTATACGTCATAAATGGTGAACCACTATTTTCTCATAATAAAGCTAGTATAAGTAATAATATTCTATGTAACTTACTGCTGCGGAACCCACCACTATGCGACTCGCGCTTGCCCAATTTTTTTACGTTTGTTCGCATATATCTTCGTCGTTTATGAACTGATTTTATGATTATTTTTTTGTTGGAAAGAGGATAGTCCAGAGGTGGTTCCAAGATAAGGAAATAAGGGTTTGATGAGTGGTGACCAGAGAAATTGAACATTAAAAATCGACTCATATCAACTACTACTTCATGTAATCATGACAGATGTTTATTTGAGTGATTATTTTTATTAGGAATCCCTCATTCACTCACTTATTCTCAAAAATTTTCAGACAAAAAAATACAGACTTCAAACTGAAAATCTACAGAGATATGTTTAGCCAAATAGAAATGCTTAAATAATTCTTCATAATTTTTATGTCGGTGCCAAACAAACTACCTACCTATATTAAATTATAAAGCTGAAGAGTGCGTTTGGCTCCGACATCAAAATTATGAAAGAATTATTTAACCATTTCTATCTGGCTAAAATTTATTTTTAGTTTTAAATCGGTATTTTTTTTCCTCAAAGTTCAAAAAACGTAGCCAAGTCGTTTTTGTAGTTTTAACGATAAATTTAAGCAGAAGCAAGTTTTAAGAAGTACAAAAAAGTAAGAATAAAATTTAAAACTTTTAGTTGAGTTGCGTTTAGTTCGACCCATCTAACATGCAATTTTATTTTGATTGCACTGCATATTTCATGTTTTTATTATTCCCATTTACAATTCATAAGTAGTCTTTTTATCAGTGTAATGAACACACAAAAAAGCAATTTGTTATTAAAACATTATAATAGAAAAGCTGATTCAACACATCTAATAACACATTAACTGTGATAAAATTAAACGCAGTTTGCTCGCTCAAAGTGTACACGTGCAAGCGCCATCTATTAACTTTTTTTTTTGTTGCTGCAACCGTGCTTTCGATAATTGTGGTGGTTCCTTTTACTGCCGTTACCGGTACTGTCGCAAATCTTTAAAAAACTTTTATTTATTAGTAAAAAATGTTTTTTATATGATTGTTGATTGAATTAAGGAAAATATAGATTTTAGGAATAATAATTATTTGATAATATTGCATTTTAAAGTGTAAGCAAGATAAACTGATACAAGTAACGCCATCTATCGAAACTTCGTAGGAAGCTCACGGACAATATTAGGCGATGGGACCCCGTGGTATCACGAAAGAGGTCTCGCAGACGTTTCGCCACTGTCGCCAGACGGAATGATACCAGTACTGAGAAAAGTATTTACCTACTTAAATTTAAGATAATACTAAAAAGTATCTAAAATTTTGAATAAGATAAGTTTAATATTTTGTACATTAGAGAAACAAATACATTTCAGTATGTTGTTAATTTATATTTATTTATTTTATTTATTTATTTATTTTCTGCTAGTCACATGGTATTACATTGGTTGTAACATAAATATAGCGGTACATTGATCACGTGACACCCTGCAAGGGCACTGCAAAAAAGAGAGCGACGTACTACATATAATTATTTATAACCGAGATACATAAGTTTATTAGCTTAACAGTCTATTACTCCTTATCTTCAAAAAAATCGTTTAATGTGTAATATGCTTTTTGTAGAGATGTGTTTTTAGTGTTTTTGTGAAAATAGTATAGTTTAGTAATTCTTTTATTTGTTTGGTATATTGTTATAAATCGATATAGTCATCCAATATGGGCCTGATCTAACTATTTGTAAGGATTTAGCTTGCGGACAATTAAGTTTATTTTTATATCTATTATTTCTTCTAATTTTAGTATTGGCTGAATAAAGGTTGTGGTATTTCTTTACAAATTTACAGGATTCTAATATATAGAGGCATGTACAGTAAGTATATTATGTTCTATGAAGTATGATCTACACGATGTTAATTGATCAAGATTGAATAGTATTCTTACACATTTTTTCTGAAGCACAAATATATCATGTATGGCTGTGCTATTACCCCATAGAACAATACCATATACCATTCTTGAGTGTGCGTATGCATATATGCAGTGAGTGCTGTTTTCTTATCTGTGACTCTTTTCAGTTGGTTAAATGCATAAATAAAAGAAGAAAGTTTGTTACTTAGTTTTTGATATGAGATTCCAGTTCAAATGGCAATCTATTTCATTCCCAAAAGAGAAGTTGAAGGTTCAGTTTTGATTTGAGTATTACTGTAATATATTAATGTTAAGTGGTAATTTTTGATATGGTCGAATTGCATTATTTTAGATTTGTCAAGGTTAAGTAAAAGTTATGTTGATTAAACCAGTGATGTATGAGTTTAAAGTAATTTAACTTTACCTTTTACTGGCGCAGTTGCATATCAACAGACAATAGATTTTCTATTGTATATTGTATTTATTGTGTCTGGAATCACGGCGGTAAATAGGTTATGGATTTAAATATTTTCTACCTACTTTTCTTACATTATGTTTCTGTTAAGTTGAAGTATGATTGAATATTGGTATTTAAATAAAAAAAATCACTGATTCACTCTTTGAGTGCAAGTTATACTGAGCTATTGCCCTTTTGCACTGCTGCAAAATGTATGTGTGTTTTGCAGTTTAATCATAACATGTTAATAATGTTTTGAGTTTAACAATCATGTTGTGTATTGGTTTTTAACTTTTTTATGTATTTACTAAGCATGTATGTCTTTTAGGGCAATGAAACGATTTATCTATCATAATGTCTATCTATGTCTCTTCTAAACTTGCCCATAATTTACTTAATATTTCTTGTTTCTTTGCATAAACGGAACCCGTTAAAGATGAATTTGATCGGATGCCGCTTTCTTACTTTTTGTGTTACTTGTATCTTTTATCCGCCCCATTAGCAATTAAATTACGAAAATAATAGTACTTTTATTTATTATAGGTAGCTAATTTCGATAATGTCTTAATTATTGATAAAAGTTGTCTCTCATAAATTAGAGAAGTCCAATAAATACGGCAAAAAATATTTATATGGCAACTCTGAAAAGTACCTATTATGGCGGCAAGTCTCATGTAAAATTGGTTGGATGGTATTAAATTACGTTGATTCATTAATCCGCGTGCAAGAACGGTTTTAACGTTGATAAAATATTTGAAATCGAACTTTTTCACAACAAATGGTATCATGAACAATCTATATAACGCTTTGATGGAGCTTAAAACTCACTGAAATCTATTACAACAACCCAATTCGTAGAATTGGCAAACGACAATATGGCCGGGCTGTCAAATTTAGTTTCGAAAATCGCCGCGGGACTAATTTCGTGAAACAGACTACTATTTGGTCGCCGACACACACTTGAAACACGCGCTTGTTCACGAACTCATTGATAATTAATTAGCTAGTTAATAATTATATCAATAAGGATATTATTAATCCACCACTTTAAATCATCATCATCATCATGAGAATTATAGAAAGAAAGAAAGTATTTCTTGAAATATAAATATTACACTTATTAAAAACCTACAGCTGTATACAAAATAAAAGATTTCAATCACACCTACCACAATGTATAAATACTAAATCAAAGTACAGTATAAAAAAATAACAAATGTAATATTTATGTCAAAAGGACCCCGTGTCAGCGTATGCTGCCGTGTTTTGTTAGGTATATTTTATTTTAAGACCAATCCTAGTTTTTAAGAAACATACAGCGCTGGTTTTCTGATAGGGCTAATAACTGCAGCAGTAGTAACTGTCGCCGACTGCGACTAAATAAAATACTCGTTAAATGCAATTACTAAAATTACACAAATACTTATACATATTATAGCACAAAAATTACAGAGATAAGATATGAAAATAGATACACATACAGTAGGTACTTATAATATATAGACATATACATACACACACATATACATACACATACTACCAAATGTGAGTTAACAACCATGTGGCATAACCGCCATGTAGGGTCACAAGCTTACACAAATCCTTTTAAGATACGAACGCTTACCTCGCGGATACAATGCAAACCAAACCAATCGTCTGAACCTGCTTAAAAAGGTAGAGTATGAGTATTACCTCTCTTGTAATGAGAGGTACATACTTTTGAGACGTTTCTTAAATTGAAAGATTGATTTCAGGCTGCGGATTGGCGGTGGGATATCATTCCAACACTGCGAAGCAGAGAACCTAAAAGAGCCCCGGAATGAGGCAGTGCGATGTGACAAGGTTCGGGGCGCAGCTTCGTCCAGCATACCTCCTTCGATCCTGAGCCCAAGCCAGTTTCTCATGGAGATACTTTGGTTTACCCTTATTTACTACACCGAACATCAATGTATATAGCATTTTAGTTACTGAGTATTAAAATTAATTGGGGCTCAAGTTGCGGTTTTTCATGTTTATGTGAATCAATCAAACATGGACGGTGGAATGTTGCAATAAACTACAAGAACATGGTATGTTGAGGGGCATGACGTAAAAGTAAAGAGGTGGTAGGTATTACAGGATTATTATGACAAAGGTTTCTAATAAACAATATAAAAACATACAAAATACATATAATTAAATAACAAACGTTTGGGATATTGAGGGAGATCTTTTTGACCGAAATACCCGAGTGTCTCAAGACGATGGCCTTAGACCAGAGTGTGTTGCCGGTAATGACAAACGGAAGCGAAGCGTGATTGCTCACTAAGTTAAATAGGTTCAGGATTGATTAACGTGCTATGGAGAGGGCTATGTTAAGTGTTTCCCTACGCGATAGAATCCTGAACGAGGATATCCGTAGGAGAACTAGAATGGCCGACATAGCCGCCATAACAGGATTAGCGAGTTAAAGTGCGAGTTGGCAGGGTACATAATAGTGCGTAGAACCGATGACCGCTGGGGCGGAAAGGTTCTCGAGAGGCGTCCACGTGACGGGAAAGGAAGCGTAGGCCCAAATCAGAATGATCTGGTGAAGGTGGCGGGTAGGAGATGGATGAATGCTAGTAATAGGTCCGCATGGAAATAGGAATAAGATTTCAAATATGAGGATTACAGCTTGAAACACACAGGATTACAGATTGAAGCACACCGTAGTTAGCGACAAGAGCGTGGAAATGTGGCGCGAGTTAAATTAGAGCCCGCGACAGCGGCTGTGGGATACATAAAATACAAATATTGTGTGCTCAGGATAGTTGAATTCGAAAAAACTTTATTTTTAAACTGTGGTGTTTTTATAGGTTACAATTACAGACATTATTATTATTTCCTTACAATTCGCATTGGAATTGACTATCAAAATGTATGGTCGACTTAATGTTTTACAGATGTTTATTTATATTATTAATCAAGTTTTTATCACTACTAAGATGAAACAATATATCTTAAATTATGACATTTTGTAGAAAACTTGGGTTCGCTATTTTGTGTCGAATAACATGCCTTTAAGTGAGTTTTTGCCACTGAACCAACAATCATCATCATCAGCTCATTAAACGTCCCCACCCAGGGGCACGAGCCTACCCGTATAGGGTGATTAGGCCTTAGTCGTCCACGCGGGCCCAGTGCGGGTTGGACGACTTACGCGCAACCTTTTAATCTCTTCTTCTGGTAACGATTGTTTTGCAAGAATTTATTTTGACAATAATCTCATTTTTTATGTTTAAATATGTTAGAGCCAATGGCTACGACCATGCAGATAACATCGTTATGTTTTTGCCATAAAATACTGTGGTTAAGAGACAACTTAATATTTTGTACATAGCCATTCGATTGGTACTACCTACATACGGTATTATTATAAGTGTGTTACTTCATAAAATCACAGGAGTAAATAAAATACCTACGAATCAGATTATACTATTTATTTGGTATCTTAGAAATGAATAATGAGTAGTAACAAAATATTCTGATTGCAAGGGTAAGTACAATAATTCATTCCTCCTCAATTATACCTCTGCTCCTGAATTATACCTCTGCTCTTGTCACTTATTTTCATGTTAAAGAATTTTTGAGGGTTAATATTTGGAGTGTTAGTAAATGGTCTGAACATTGCTATATACTTGTTTATAGATGACTCATTGCATTCTGTATACGAGGTTCGGTTACTTCATCATGTTTTCCATTCTTTTCTGAAATTTAAATTTTAAGAAAATCGCAAGACTGTTAATTTAATTCTAGTATATAACAAAGCAAAAGCTAACTTGTAATCTTGATTCATTGTAGGGAGGTACTAACCATCATCACGGCTTAATAATTTAGGACCCGATAAAGCTATTAGTATTGCTCCTAGTGGTGCCGATATCACCACGCTGAGTACGCTAACAGCGAGAAGAGTCTCTGCGTAGAAAGTTTCATCTTTTAGTGTTTCACCTGTCGATAAGCCGCGATGCACCAAATCTAATGCTGCAGGGCCTAGGGCTGCCTACAAATAAAAAGAGGTAGGGAAAAAAATACACATTTTGTTTTACTAAAACATAATGCGCGACGCTTAGTTTAGTAAATCTTGTTTATTTAGGTATATATGTACAGTATCATAAGTTATGTGTACTTACTTGGACAGTGGCTTTGGCCATCCATGTTAGACCAATGAATAACTTCTCTTTGTTATTAAGACCACAACCAAAGCTAACTAGAAATGTAGCTATAACCCTCATCAACAAGCAGAATATTAGACATAATGTGCCCATTTGTATAACTTGGGGATTCAGATCGCTTATCTATAACAATTGAGAATTTATATTAGACTCCGTTATATTTTCTCCGCAATCTTAACTTTTAGTTGAATACTAGTTTACCGTTATTTGTGCTCCAGTCAATGCAAATAGAATTGGTTCAAAGAATATCCAAAGAATTCTAAAAATATCGCTAACTGGATGTTTGTTGATTGGCCACCCTTGCTTTTCCCAATAAAATGCAGCAACAAATCCCGACGAGACAATAGCCAGGGGACCTACAATATGTTGATATTTAGTTTCTGCGGTTGATATGCCTATTTGTATATTGGTTACAATATGTTGGTTCTCACCTGCACCGCTCCATCCAACAAGGCCCGACAAAAATAGTGAAAATAAACCGCCCAAAAAAAGGAAAAGAAATCTTAAAGGAACAACATAGATATCGCCTTTTTCTGGTATTACCGACGATAGTGTTCCCCATAATGAACCAATAACGATGCCAGCAACTATTGATAAAGGGCCCTGAAATATAAAGGTATTAGAATTATTTAAACAGTTGTGCCAATTTAAATAACGGCCATACAAATGATGGTACCTTTATAATATTAAAAGTAGTTGAGTTTGAAAAGAACATTGCATTAAGGATAATAGTGAAAACTGCCACACTAATTGAGTCATCAACTGCTGTAGCAGCTAGAACTAACGTTGGTATGCCTTTAGTAACTCCGTACCCAACATCCCTTAATCTGAAGAGACAGGGCACTACTACAGCTGGAGAAACGGAAGCTATCATAGAACCAAGTAAGAATCCTGAAATAAAATATTAAAAATATGACAAAGTAAAGCAATGACTGACTGGCATAAACGGAAGTTGGTATTAGTTTTAAAATTTAGTAGGTATACTTTACCCCAAATCCATGGTAAATGTAAGAGGTAATGTGTTGTTATACTGATTGCTATACATTCAACAATCCATGGTAAGAGGCCCAACTGTAATACTGCTGCATAGTGTTTTTTTAAAACAGCCGCATCAAGTCCCAATCCAGCGCGAGTTAATATTATGACTAACGCAACTTTCCTGAAAATAACCAAGATACCATTATTACGTACAAAACGTGAGGATGTTCTCTCGTGCCAAAAATGTTTCTACTAACCTCAAGTCTTGATTAAGTTTTCGGTATTCGTCTGTCATTTGTACCAAATTAATTTTGGAATAATATCCCCGTAAGTAACATTCCAATAAGCGCAGGTAACGTGGTCAGTTTTAACCAGATCCAGCCGACTAAGTATGCTGCAATGACCAGGACGGACATTCTAAATAATTCACCATATATACTTATAGGATTGCCAATTTCTACGTAAAGTATACCCCATGTTAGAAGAACTGTAAAAATAAATCATAGTGAGTTGCAAAGACAAAAGAGAGAGAGGACTAAATTTTAAACTTAGAAACAACATACAAAATAGAAGAATGCAGAATTGTTGTGCAGTCTGTCGATAAGTTGAGAAATAGGGATACGGACACAACTTCGACCACCAAGCTGGTTGCCAAGAAGGCGTCGGATCGGCTTGGTGACATCTCAAACATACTATGTCCCACCATGTGCTGCAATTGAAAATACGAACTGTTGAATATGTTTTCTTGGTGTTGTATCCAGTTTGGTTACAAGCGCTGTTGCCGCCGTTATTTAGAACTGTGATTAATTAATAACTGTGATTTTACGCCACCTACCGGATTTTATATATCAGTTTAATCTGTCTACGCGAATCGTGCTATAATCACCTAGTCACGGACCTAGTGTCATCTAGTGAGAATAAAGTGAGTTAAAAATAGCTTCCTCAAATAGCTTCCGTGGGTGGTCATGTTTTTTTAGTATAGGATGCATCATCTGTATAGTAATATTATTTAATCTGTGGTTATATCTACGTTGAGTAGTTACTTACCGCGTTAGTGGCTTTCCATTTTCAATATTTTGACCTGTTGTGCAAAAAACAATTATATTTATATTACTTTAATAGAAATATACCCAGAATTCTTATTTTTTATAAAAAACAGACTATGAAGCTTTCGGCTTTGATTGATTGACTTCATAATATATTTTGTAATGCTAGTGGACAAAAGAAATACATTGGTGGGATTTTTATAATGATTATTTGGTTGAATGTATTTAGGCATAAATTAGTAACATAAAAAAGCACTAGTATTATTTGACGAAACTTATTATTATGCACACACTACCTGTAAAAGAATATACTCGTTCTCCTATGAAACATAAAATGTTAGGTCAGTAATTTAAAACAATTTGTATTCGTTAGGTAGGACATGTTTTGACATTAAACACATTTTTAGTAATTATTCTTCACATTAAATCTATATGAGAATTAACAATAAACAAGGTACAGAAAACAAAAAAGCAAGTATAATGAAAAATTAACATACTTGTAGTATATTCCATAACTATTGTATCTGAAAATTAATTTAGTACTAATTAATTGCTTGTCTATATTATAAAAATCGTCAAATTGAGGACATTGGTATATCAAGTACTGAGTACAATATAAAACATTGTATAAGAAACATGAAAAAGACTACAGATGAGTTTAAAATCTTAAATTTAATCGATATCAGTTCATTCATTCATATACGTCCTCACCGAGGACGTCCGGATTGGCCGACTTCATGCAGAACCTTTGAATCTCTTCACAGGCGTGCGCAGATTTCTTCATGATGTTTTCCTTCACCGTAAGACCGTCGGATAAACGTACTTATAATTTCGTAAATTAGAAAACACATTGCTACATGGCGGTATTTGCACTCCTAGGTCAGAAGGCAACAGTCCACACCAATGAGCCACCGAAGAAGATTAATTCTATTTCATTCTGAATATTAGTATAGTATATATTATTTTATCTGTGATATTAGTTACAGTTATTTTGCAGAAAAAATCTAATAACGAAAATCATGTCTTTACTCTCATTAAAAATGGAAATCAATACTTTCGCATGAAAATATTTTCTAAGTTGTTAGTTTCACTTTACGATGCAACGTTCATTACGATACAATACAACGTTGTACTGAACTTTAAGACAAAAGTGATACCAGCAGCACAATTTTCTTTATTACAAAAATTTATCGGTTTCACAATATTTTACGGGTTGTTTCCTATATACCCACATTGTAATTCTATAGGGATAATACTTTGGTAAATGCCAGTACATTCACATTAAAACGAATTTATCCAATAATAATTCTAATAAAAGTCATAGAGTCAGTCCTGTAAAAAAGGATTGGCTACTGATCGATTATAAGACTGCTAGTCAAGTGACGGTAGTTCTATCAGACGTATGTGTGCCAATTATTTTAACTGATGGAATGTAATTGACCTTAACTGGCAGTTACAGAATTCTAAGCCAGTCTTACTTGGTCTACTCTTGACATACCCTGTTCATCAACCTTCGAAACTCTGGTGACCTGCTAACCCGGGCTGTATCAGCATGGTGAGTTTTAGCATAGATTCTCTAATGCATTGAGGGAGGCCTGTATTTGCAACTGTCTTTGTAAAATATAATTATATGGGTGCTGGATTTTTCAAATATAACATATAAATAAATAATTAATATCCACTGACATTCACACAGCGCCATCTAGCCCCATATTAAGCGATGAGCTTGTAGTTACGGTAGTAAACAACTGATAGACATACTTATAAATATATATTTATTTGTAAATACATAATTAATATACAAAGAAACGCCCATACACGTTTATGCACACAAATGTCTTTACCCGGAAGCCAACGTCTTTACCATTACACCACATGGGTCGTCAAATAAGTTGAATACGAGTTTAGCTCAAATCCTCCTATTAATAAATTGATTACTGTTTTTCATAAACTGGCGATATAGGAGCGACCGGCAATGCCGTCTCGCAATTACTTTGCTAATTAATGTAGGAATGAGAAGTTAGAATCGAACTATCTTCGTGTTTAGACTGGTGTACGTGGTATGTACGAGTGAATGAACTCTGGCAACATTACTTTTATTTACAGCTTGGTTAATTCAAGGCTGCTACAAGTCAAAAGTCAACAAGATAAATTTGTATGTAAACATTAGCATGTGAGTATAAGTGACCATGCAAATGAATATACATAAATATAAATAGATACTACATATTATATTCTCAATCATTCAGCATACACACAGCGCCATCTTGTCCTAAATAAGGAAATTAGTTTAAACGTACCTGGATATAGGGTAAGCAGGAGACAATATTTTTCATTGCCTTATGAAATTGATAAGTATTTTTACTGAATAAATTATTAGTAAGAATTAGGTGAGAGCGTCGGTGGCTCAATGGTGTGGACTGTTGCCCTCCTACCAGGAGGGCTGAGGATCAAATCCCGCCACGTCAAATCGAAATTTCGAAAAAATATGTATGTTATCCCTAGCTTTACGGTGAAGGACGGTGAAGGAAAACATCGTGAGGAAACCTGCGCACGCCTGCGAAGAGATTCAAAGGTTGTGCGTGAAGTCTTCAAACCCGCACTGGGTCCGCGTGGACGACTAAGGCCTAATCACCCTATATGGGTAGGCTCGTGCCTCTTAGTGGGGACGTTTAATGAGCTGATGATGACGAAGAATTAGGTATTTATTTTTGATTGTTATTTTATAGTACTCGGTGGATGTATCAATAAAAATGACTTATATCTTTCACTGTCAAAAGTTTCAATTGTATATGATTTAATGCTTAGGTATATTATACAACGAATAATTATTTTGCTTTTATGTAGAAAAACATTCGAAGTTATTTTTGGAGTTTTTTAAGAACCATCAGAGGTTGTGCTCTGAATTTTGATCTAATGTTATGATTATGAAATAATAGATAGATAGAAGATAGAAAAACGTTTATTGGCTTAAGCAACACAAAAATATATATCGACAAACAACAAAAAACAGGCATAATAAAGAAAACGATAAAACAATAATGGAGAACACAGGGGAAAAAAACAGGTACATTTATAATTAATCTAAGAACTTACGAGCTAGTGTTGATAGCCAAATAGGTCCCACCTCAGCATAAGCTTAGACGGCATAATATCCGTCGAAGCGCTGGTTTTACGGAGGGACCCTTGCAATGTATTGTTAAATAGTTAAGGTAGGAATTGCCTGCCTATTATAACAATATTATGTGGTAATACAAGTAGAGAATACGTATTTCTTTGAATGCAACAATTACTTTTGAAACTTTGGCTACGATTTTGTCTATGGTTTATTATGGTATATTTAGAAGCTAGTCACACCAGATACAGGCTAACCAAACACCAGCACGTCTCATTTACTCAGGCGTGATAATAACCTACAAGTCCATGCAAGCAGAGCACATTATTAGCATTAAAAATGTTGGGTAATATTTCAGTGCAGTCAAAATTTTTACAATACAAATAAAATTAAACAATTACGTACCTGAATATACTGAATGTTTTAAAATCACTAGTGCTACAGTGAGGACTGTGTCAGAAATATATATTATGCTTTAAACACATTACCATTTCTGAAGAAATCGAATACAGATGGCGCTGATAGCATTGCACATCGGAAATGCGTAGAATCGAGGCACAGAAAGAGAGTTAGTTTTTATATTAAGGATTAATATTCATAATATTATACTAATATAATAATAGGAGTATACTGAGGATTTGCCACACTATAGACTCCTGTCATATATTCACTTTTTTGTTGAAAACTAATACTAAAGTATATATTATTTTATCTGTACCGATACTTTCTTGTAGTAGAGAATTCCAGTTAAATACACTCATTGGTGTATATAAATTATTTGTCAGCAATTAAGCACACAACCAACTTGTTTGTAAATTGCAAACATAACTTCGAATAAACCAGTGATCTTAAATACGAAACCGTATACAGTCCTGGATTAACCCTTAAGCAAATTAAGCACTAGCTTAGGGCCCCACGTCCAGGGGGGTCCCCGACGAAGCACAAAAAAAACGAACAGAAGGTTTACTGGGAAATCAATCAGTGAATGCCCGAAAAGCCTCAAGGCGCATTTTTTTTGTAAATAATTAAATATAGGGTATACTTTATTTTTTGTTTTTGTGGCACCTACTCCACTTCCAAGGTACGTTTAGCTACTAATTCCTGTTGACATACTGGTGGGGGGCCCCACAAGTGTGGATTGCTTAGGGCCCCGAGTAGTCTTAATCCGGCACTGACCGTATACATAATAATATAATTTTCTGTTGCTAAGTTGTGACGTGTAGTAATGCCATGCTATATCTATAAGTTCATTGCATACTCGTATCAATCACACTTCTGGGGGGATACCGCAGTCTCTTAAAACAGTATTGTTTTAACACTGTTACGAAGTAATATTTTTG
>PQWD01003373.1:68566-88705 GCA_019425675.1 Leucinodes orbonalis
TTTTGTAAATAATAATATAGGTATACTTTATTTTTGTTATTTGCTGGCACCTACCTCCACTTCCAAGGTACGTTTAGCTACTATTCGGTTGCATACTGTCGGGGGGCCCCACAAGTGTGGATGCGCTTTAGGGCCCCGAGTAGTTTCTTAACGCACTGACCGTATAACTTATAATATAACTTTCTGTTGCCAATTTGTGACGCTGTAGTAAATGCCATTGCTAATATCTATAAGTTCATTGCATAACTCGTATTCAATCACACTTCTGGGGATACGCGCAGTCTCATTAAACAGTTTATATTTACATGTTACGAAGTAATATTTTTGTAACACTGTTTTAAGAGGCTGTTTTTTGGTCGTCACTGGGCAAATAAGGTATCCAACGAGAAATCGACTTTTTTACGCCATTCATGGTATAATTTTTTTGACAGTCGTGCCTGAAATGCCAAAGGATGCCTTTATTTCAAGGAATGTCATATGACGATCTACGAGGAATAGCTGCCGCACGGCTTCGATATTCTCTTGCGTTATAGCAGTTTTTGGACGACCTTAACGTTGCTTGTCAAATGAGGACATAGTGCCCTCGTTGAAATTATCATTACATGGTGCTACATCACTCAAAAAACCTCAAAACGCTGAAGTCGCGATAATCCCCTTTAAAAGTTATAGCAAATTATCGCACGCAAATTATGTTTAGATATTTCCATTTTTGTCTACTGATTTGTCACCTTCGAAAAGAAGATACTATAAAATTATTCATCCAATCTGAAAACATTATGTTGTTTTCGAATTCTTAATTAAATAAAAAAGAAAATAAAGGCTTTAATTTAATTAAAACAATACCTCATTTTAATCATTGTTAAAGTCAGTACTTTATTTTTATTGAATTTATTTCCTAATTTTTGCACAGCCCAATATTTTGAAGTTATCCTCTATTAAAGGTTGTCTGGAAGAGATCGCTCTTAGCCGATAAGACCGCCTGTTGTACACTTGTCTGTCTTTGTTTCACTTTTGATGGTTTATGTGCAATAAAAGTTTATTCTTATTGTTTGTAAAAATTACTCTTAGTTTAAGAACCCTACAAAAGGCTTGTTCATTGGAGCGTAAAAATCGATAGCCGTAAAAACTTTAACCGCGTATAACGGTTTAAAAATAGGGCAGTAGGCACTGTTGGAGGTTGTACATGCTGGGCCACAACAAAAAAAATTAAACAAAATAATTAGAATCATTCCGAAGAAATAATTGAAAAGTTAAATACTTAAAACTTTAACAAACAGAAAGCAGCGAAATTCACTTGCAAGTAATCAAGATAGAGCGGCCCTTAAAAATTTAGGAACATGACATCTCAAGCTTTGTAGTACTCGAACTTTGAGCAACCGTGAGCTTATTTAAGGGCCACTTATTATATTTTCTGTACTTGAAATTTATTTTGACAGTGAGCATCCACACAAGCAATGGGTTGACGTCCGATATCCGAAACACCTGAGGGATTATGGCTGGAAGTCGACAAGGAAGAATGTCCTCATCATACACGGGTTCAACGGAACGCACAGCAAGTCGCCGATGACACTTATAAGAGACGGGTAATGATCAAAACATGTTTTTAATTTAATAATAACCTAAATAAAAACTTCAATAAGGTATTGTGTTTCACCTATCATCATCAGCTCTTATACCGTTCTCACCAAGAGGCAGGCCTTAGTCGTCTACGCGGGCCCAGTGCGTATTGCCCGACTTCAATAACAACCTTTGAATATCTTCGTATTTGCGTAGGTTTTCTCATGATGTTTTCCCTGTTTCCAGCGCCGGATCTTCAATTTTTTTTGGGTAGGGCAAAAATTGAGAAATGCCGCCCCCGCCCTCTTTTATTTATTTTTACCTTTATCATCCTATATTATTTCACTAATTTATATAATAGGTCCCCAAATTGATTGACATTTGGACAAAGCTGCAACTTTTTACGCAGCTGTGATCAGTTTCAGAGATATTACATCTCCTTGTCTTACTCCTCGGTGCCAATGATAAGCCAAGGGTAAGCTCTTCATGTACTCGGCCTGACATAGTAGCGCTCTCGTACAAACATCTCAACAATTCGATATAGCAGTAGTCAAGTCAGGCACCGTTGGAGGGAATGAAACACAGCCCAAGTCTCGATCGAATCGAAGGCTTTCTCATAGTCCACCAACGCCAAACATAATGGTCAGTTATACTCTCCGCTCTTCTGTATAACCTGCCACAGCCTATGTAATATGTAGTCTATGGTGCTGAAGCCTTTGAGGAACCCGGCTTGTTCGGAGGGCTGGAAATCGTCAAACATATGCGCGAGACGGATCATAATGACTCTGGAGAATAACTTGAAGATGTGGCACAATATCGTAATGGGTCGTTAATTCTTCAATAAGCTTTTAATATCTAAGATAACTCGTAACAGATGTAAAAACGGCAAGATTAGTTTATTTTAGTCATTTTTATAATGTAATGTCGTATGGTCTACCGTTGTGGGGTACGGCTGCCGACATTGATACAATATTTGTGCTACAAAAAGAGCTTTTATCTACAACCTTAGACCACGTGACTCTCTTAAAGAACAGTTCAAAGAAATAAATTTGTTTTTTTGTAATGTAATTTTTGTATATTTTTGTCGTTCATAAGTGCTTTTTGTAAGCCTAATTTAAATAAATGAATTTTGACTTTAACTTATCATACCCGGAATATTAGGCTCTCTCCAAGCGGATACGAAAACTCGTTCGCAGAGAATTCTACTATTTCAATACAAGGTTAATTAAGGACCTTATTAAGGAGAACAGGGGGCCCAAAGTTTTCCAAAAACCACTTGGCAGGAGCATTCTGGTGAAGCTTAATATAGCAGATGGCCAACTACTCACATTACGCCAACAGATCCTGGAAGAGGTTGAGAAATTCTATGGATTTGTCGAGCGCTCATCAGTACAGACCGAAGACAGCGAAGATCTACGTGCCCTACTAAGGCACCATTGTACGTAGGATATGCCGGATGTTGACGTTAGCGAAATTAGTGCAGCACTGAAGCAACTGAGAAATGAAAGGGCCCCGTGGGATGACGGTATTACGACAGAACTCCTAAACACCGGTGGACAACCCATCCTTAGGACATTAGGTGAGCTCTTTTAATGCCGTCATCTACCTGGGAACTACACTGGAAGCGTGGTCCACAAGCGTTCATTAAGAAGGGTGATAAAGCTCTCTTGAAGAATTATAGACCGGTAGCGTTTCTGATAAGCGTCGGTGGCGTCCTTCTCCAGATTGTCCAAGAATAAGTTTACTTGGGCTAAAACTTGACCGGCACAATTTCGGAAGGGAAGCTAGTAGGAGGATTCATTTGGGCTGGCGGCATCAGGCAAGTTACATCAGATCTTCACGTCGACGATTCCGCAACGCTTAAGGACAAAAGTCTTTGAGAAATACGTCCTACCCATACCAACATACGCAGATGAGACATGGACACTGACTGCGGATTGGTTCAGAAATTCAAAGTTACTCAACGAGCGATGGAGCGTGCTATGTTGGGAGACTCTTATACATAAAATCAGAAATGATGTTATCCGCAAAAGAACTAAAATTACCGGCATAGTTCGCCAGATTAGCGAACTGAAGTGGCAGTGGGTAATGATGTCGCAGAACCGATGGCCGTTGGAGCAGACGAGTTCTGGAGCGGAGACCGCGTCTTGGCAAGCGTAACGTAGGACGCCCTCCGGCCCGATGGACCGACAACTTGCGAAAAGTCGCTGGTGGAGTCTGGATGAGAAAAACGGAGGACCGGAATATCTGGCGCAAAATGAGACCAATGTCCAACAGTGGACTGCGATAGGTTGAATAGAGAGGGAAAAGGTTTAATCACCTTTCTTGAAGAAGAACACCACCACGCCATTGCTCCTCACCTTTGGTGTCGCACCATCACCGATTCCGGAATTAAAAAGCTTCTGAAGGGTCTTAAGCACTGGCGTGCCCCCTACTTTCAAAAGCTCTGCGGTATATCCGTCGTAGCGGGGGTCTAATAACGCTTAAGCTGTTTCATAACCATCCTAACCTCGGCAAAAAAGCAATGTCATTAAAAAGTTACAATTTATCAATTATTGGTATTGATATTAATCAATTAAGTTCTATAATGAAATAAGACTACTCGCCTCAGCTTTTTCGAAGTCACACTGGATGAAAAAGGCGTTTTATTTCCAATTTATTTTGTATATTTTCTTAAAAAACGTGGTCGCTTGATGCAAGTAAAAGGAGCTTAATTGTTTATTTTTATTTTTTTTTCAATTGTAGCTGTCCATCATGAAAATGATATAGCTTTAAAGCAGCTAAGTTGGCATCAATTAACATAGAGAAATAACTAGGTAACTTTGAAATAATACACTGCTGCCCTGTATAGAGATCGACGAGAGAGCTGCACCCGCCTGCTGACCGTGATCTGCGGGCGCCTATTTAGAACTATGCAAAAAAATGTAATGGTTCAGTAACATGCCTTACTCCGCGCTCCGGTTATCAGTCGTATTTATATGGCCATGCACTTGTACTATT
This sequence comes from Leucinodes orbonalis, assembly GCA_019425675.1. NCBI lineage: Eukaryota > Metazoa > Arthropoda > Insecta > Lepidoptera > Crambidae > Leucinodes > Leucinodes orbonalis. The sequence goes on from PQWD01003373.1 coordinate 73,124, forward strand.
ATTTATTCCGCGGGCAAGTAAGGTAAATGATGAGTGGTCCATTAGTCGGTTTGCCGCCCCTGACCGTGCCGCCCGGGGCACGTGCCCCGTCCCCCCCCCCCTAGATCCGGCCCTGCCTGTTCATTTCATTTTTCACGCATAGTATGTAAAAAAATATATTTATATTTTAAAAAATGATTCACTTTGAAGAGTGAGTAGAAAGTTTTGTGTGAGCAATTCTATTGAACAATAAATCGATTGCTTTTATTGTTCAATAGAACCCCGTCGAAATTAAGTTACTTTATTGTTTTATATATTTTCAGCATATTTATCGCGAGATGATTACAACGTGTTTATGGTGGACTGGGCACCATTGACCAGATTTCCCTGTTACCTGTCAGCATTATCTAACATGAAGTAAGTACAATAATTAATATGTATAGAGCCCCCTAGAGGCGAGTATTTAGGTACGTCATAGATAGTTGTTTACGTGAATATAAGGAGTCAAGTGATTCTGGGGTTGCAAGCGCCCATAGGCTTGGGTAACAGCTTACCATCAGATGGGCTGTAGCTTAATTGCCTATTTGTAATGATAAATAATTTATATTAAAAACTACATACAAATATGAATAATAAAGCAAGCTTTGCTCGGGGTTCCTTTTGAAATTAAATTACATCTTGGCAAGTGAAGCATAGGAGATCCTCCGGTCCAATAAATTGACGATTGCGAAAGATCAGTTGGTCGAGGCTGGATGAGGCAGGCAGAGGACCAGATCGCTGGGTCTACCAGATGAATGGAAATCACATGTCCACCGGACGACGACGGTCGATTACAGAAGCTGATCCCGTAACGTCTGTTAACAGTGGGGGAGGCGGTTTTTAGTGGGCAGAGGCCGCGCAGGTGGTTAGTCCCACACACCGTACAGCCCCAGAGAGCGTACAGCGTGCATGACGCATTTTGAACCCACTGACAAGAAAAAGGCAGAGGACCAAATATGGGAGAACTACTATCAGCAGCGGACTGCAATTAGTTAAAGAGAAGATAACAATCCTTTAATGTAAAATACTTTTGTATCCAGATTAACATCACAATGCACGGCCCAGCTGTATTCCACAATCACCCAAGCCGGCGGGCTGGCGAAGATGACAACGTGTGTTGGACACTCGTTAGGAGCACACATCTGTGGAATGATATCTAACCATCTCACCGAGAAGCAGTACAAGATTGTGGGTAAGTCTTCATGGTAGAACCGGTAGTCGATGTGGCTGAAAAGGGACAAAGAAGCCTTAGGCCGTATTAAAGAATAAGACTCGATGTTGATCTTTGCTTAAATTGAGTTAGAAGTGATAGCGCTATATACGATAGATAGCGCCATCCCTTTTTAACTCTATTTTAGTAAAGATCGATGCTCGAGTCACGTTCTAGAATACGGGCCTCAGTAGGATTTACTTGATTCGCGTTCCTAGGGTTCTGCAGCCAAGTAATAAAAGTTGCGCTGTAGGTTGTGCAACTTTTCTCCGATATTTATTTTGGGATTCTCCATATTATTATTTTATCATTCCACACGTTTGGGATATCAATGTATTCTCAACTTAAGTCTTTACAAATATAGATGTTCTATGTATATTTTTTAATAATTTGAATAGTTTGCGCGAGAGACATTTCGCTATAATTGGGGTCTTCATTGTTAAAGACTGTTTTACTCTTTACAAATGAGTAAAAAATATATTTAAAACAAAACGTTTATTTAAATATTACTTAAAACAAATTGATGTATTTATTTACATTTTCATTGTATGTATAAGCAATGAACTTCATCGTATAACATTATGGAATGGAAGAATTTATACATTCTGTTTCGTATAAAAGGCGCTATATCTTAGAAATTATGTTACAAATAGACATTTCATAGTTATTACTGCTGAAAAGCATTTGTATTCGCGTGAATGTTTTCACAGTTGCGGCACTTTGGGTAACGCTAAAGTTACAGTCTTGGTCTCCAAATAATTATTAATTCCTTCTTCACCCCTGGAAAAAAAATTAAACACTAAGTAAACACTAGGAATACGGGGTAAAAATAAGGCTGCAACCATCTATACCACATGGATTGTGGTGTGTTAACCACTTTCTTCCTTATGTAGTAACGGGAACAATTAGGATTTCATACGGAATATTATCATATCCAATGTTCATTATCAAACGCCCTAGCATATAGGATTCGTATAATATCGATTTGATTGATTGATATATAAAAGTTTTTCATTATCTACATTACTTTATGCTCATTATACTAGCGTAACGGTTGACGCTGTTCCGGGTTGCAGATTGAAACGAAAGATGTATTAAAAGGAAAAATTCGGTCATGTATAAATTGAACAATTTATTAAATTGATATTAATTGAACAATTTATTAAATTAATATATAATGGGCGCTGCTACTGTCGTTGAATTGTGATGTACCTAAATTTTGCTTGGTATTGTATGTTTAACTTATGACATAAGTACAAAAAATAATAACTTACAGCTCTCTTCCTAAACCTGAGTTTTTGAAACCTCCAAACGGAGTCTGGCTGGTGGTGTGGTCATATGTGTTTATCCTGTAACAACATGGTAAAGACAGAAAATTGTTTAGTATTCTGACTCGGTTTTTCAGCTCAGATTCTCATTGTCTAAAAAACCAAAATCTTTTACTCCAATTTATCTCTTTTCAAACATTTCTGTTGTTGAAACCCTTCACTGTTTATTATTGGATTTTATACTGTGCTTTCAAGTCATCAGCTGATAATGATGGTCTCAATAGAAAACACTTGAATTCAACAGGAAATCGCCAGGTTCTATGAATTATATGCAGCATTATTTGTAACAATTGTTGTCGAATTTAAAACTTAGTTGGTGAATTAAATGAATTACTATCGGGCAATTAAAGTTTATCCTTTCTAAATATTTACAATATAATTTTTTTAGCTCGTGATCACGTTTCTGGCATAATAAAAGTTGTTTGTACTAAATAAGTCATACATTGAATGTTTTGACCATTTGCAGCCAAGTTTTGCATATATATTCAGGTATATTCCACGTTGGAGAATACATTTTGGGTTTTCTCCAAGTCAATATCACTGATATTTCTAAGTTATCGGATACACGACGGGGTTGTTACATATTAATTATCCAATTTATAATTTCCACAAAATTCAACAATGACATACCAAATAGAACCGCAGCGTACGAATTTGGCAAAGCTAAGCGCTGTGGTGATGTTGTTAGTGATGACACCTGCGCCGAGGCCATACTCGGAATCGTTGGCGCGGTCAACCACCTCCTCGAAGGTCTCAAACTTTAGGATGCTCTGAACCGGACCAAATATCTAGAAATCATGAAACATATAATTTACACACAAAGACTAAAGTATTAAGCTCGAAATATCATCAAACTCATACCGCGATGTATCTTGACGGATAAGGAATGATATCATACCATAAAAATTCAACTGTAGAAGATTTTGATCCGAAACTCCGCAATATAAACCCATTATTATCATTTTTATTATCAAATTTATATTTTACTATAACATAGTTTAGTTATCTACTAGAATTGGCGTAATAGATATTTAGGCATCATAAAAAATAAGTCTGGAGATCTATGTCCTATTCGGTAGAGTGCACTAGGTTGAATTAATGTCTATAGATGTGTACTAAATGCCTTAAAGTACATAAGCTGCATGTCCTGTCTAAATGCATAGTCTATTATTTAATGATTTTATACTTACAAGATAAACAACATATAATCTTACCTCCTCTCTAGCGATTTTCATGTCGTCCTTAACGTCGGCAAAAACAGTAGGCTTGACGTAGTACCCTTTTTCACCAAATTTTTCTCCTCCAGCCACACAGCGAGCACCAGCCTGCTTGCCCAACTCGATATATCCTAGCACCCTTTCGTACATTTCTTTATCTATCTGGAAAGTTTAACATGCACATACTAGACATTGGGTAGTAATGTTTTCAGGAGCTTTCTTTTTAATGAGCTGATGGTGAATGTTTTCAGGATGTCATTTCTCAAACCTATTTATATTAATTTACCAGAGGGCTATTTATAAAGATTATATAAGCTAACAAGCAATAAGAAAAAGCGCCCAGCTTGTTCTTAATGTGTTATTAATGAGACTGATTATATCTACAGTTTGAATATAGTAAATTAAAAAGTAATTACCTGCGGTCCTTGCTGGACATCATCGAAGGGGTTTCCAATGGTTCTATTTCTAGCCATTTCTGCCGCTTTCTGCACGAACTGATCGTAGATTCCAGATTGAACGAATGTTCTTGTACCAGCACAGCAGATTTGCCCGCTGTTTGCAAATACTGCCGCGTGGGCAATTTGTGCTGCTTGTTCCACTGAAATTATTATTCAATTGTTTATAAGTTTCTGTTCGATTCTAATAATTAAAGGCTCACTGTAATAATTTTCGCAACCAATAATTCATTTGACGTGTAAAAGCGAATCTCTCATAATACCTCCATCATATTGTCAGATATAAATATACAGCCCCAAACTATATATTAGCCTGTAATATGGATACTAAACAACGGGTTAACATACTTATATACTTTTTTATTAATTCTCACATATTATACATAGAAACACCCAGACCAATACAGACATTTCATTCACACAACTGTTTGTACTGCCCGGGGATCTAACCAGGAACCCAAAGTGGTGTAGGTAGTAGCCAACATCTCAACCATTACTTCAAACGGGTCGTCAAATATATAGTAATCAGGCTCACTATATATTCGCTTTGAAACTAGTATTTCATTTCGACGACCCATTTGGTGTTGCGGTTGAGAGGTCGGCCGCAACACCAAGGGTTCCGGGTTCGATTCCCGGGCAGTACAAACATTGTGTGCATGAACATGTCTGTTTGTAATGGTCTGGTGTTTTCTATGTATAATATGTATGTATTTACAAAAAAAAAATGTATAATGTATATTATCCGTTGTTTAGTACCCATAATACAGGCTTAACGCTTAACTTGGGCTAGATGGCGCTGTGAATGTCAGTGGATATATTATTTATTATTATTTATTTGTCTTGCAAAAGTAAAGTGCATACACAAAGAAAGTAAAGAACATTTATTGGCCACAAAAGATTATGCTTAATAACAAAACAAATAAAGGAATAAAAGGTACAAAGAAAATATACTGAGAATCTAGTGGCCAATCACGTGCAGCTTTAGCAAATACTGCAGTAGTAGGGGAAGAAATGCACTGATTTTTGGATGCACCTGAATATAGGTACTACATAAATCGGAAATTTGCTTATTCATTCATGAGACAAGATCCCGAGCAAATCAATTTACTTACCATCAGCATCATTGAAGATTACGAGGGGGCTCTTGCCTCCGAGTTCGAGTGTGACACGTTTAAGGTTTACAGCAGAAGCAGCGCCTAGGACAAGACGCCCTACCTGAAATGCACCATAAGCGTTCTTTTATATTTTGAGAAAAGTCATCATCATCATCAGCTCATTATACGTCCCCAAGTAAAGGATATATAGGCCTTAGGCATCCACGCAGGCTCAGTGTGGATAAGTTGGCCTGGCCGACTTCACGCACAACCTTTTTCATCGTAGGGAGGTTTTCTCTCTGTTTTCATTTACCGTAAGAGCGTCGGATAAACGTATATATAATTTCGAAAATTCATAGGTACATTGAACCTGCACCCTCCAGATGGAACGGTTCTCACCAATGAGCTACCGACGCCCTTATTTACACTTTAGTCTTGGAAATGATTCCTTGTGTTTGCATGAGTATTAATTTGATCCACGGCTTTCTACTATTACGATTATTTAGAGAAGTATCTACTATTAATTGTGTTATGTTTCTGATTTTGCAACAGTTAAGATGTCTATGTTTATGACACTATTACCCAAAAGTATTCGTTATATGAACAATAAAAATATAACATAATTTATGTTCTCAGTCAAAAAATTCAATTTCGGTTTTAATGATGATAAGACCAAGGAATCGTCATTTAATGGATAGATATATTACCAAGACAGTATATTTTGTCAACACGATAATTCTATTGACATGTTGAATATTTTGTACGTAAAATGAGACGCGTGTTTACATTTACTTTAATATAGAGTTAATAGAGATATATTAGGAAATGGTTGACCTTTAGTTATGTCGAATATATTTGTAATGAACATTTGCATCTAACCAACTCCTCCATGGCCAAAAATATTTATTATAATCAATGAAACAATGTACAAATACCTCAGTAGATCCAGTGAAGGCAACTTTATCAACGTCTGGTGGTGTGTGAGCGCCGCTCCTGCAGTGGGCCCATATCCTGGCACCACATTCACTACTCCAGGAGGAAAACCAGCCTCCTTAATAAGGGCAGCAATAGCCAATGCCGTAAGGGAGTTTGTTCAGCTGGCTTTACTATGATTGTACAACCTGTGAAATAAAGCTAACATAAACATAAAGATTGATTTGACCATTAATGTAGAAATCGCGAATGTGTCACTTAAATATTAGACAGGAATATATTAACAAACCGGCAGCTAAGGCTGGTGATATTTTCCAAGCCACCATGGGAATGGGATAGTTCCAGGGAATTATTTGTGCGCATACTCCCACAGGCTCCTTCATTGTGAAGGATAACACTTCACCATCTGGAAAAATTAAAAACTAACTTTACAATCATTCAAAATCCTTCTCTTAGTGTAATCAGTCTCCCGAAGGGCATTAAGTATTGTGCAAAATTTACATATCAAGTAATAATCATTATAGTCTGAAAAGTTCATGCTAAATGAAGGCTCTCTGAACTTATGATTTCCACGCAGACCGATCCCTAGCAGTGGTCATCCATCTGCTACCGCCACCTTAACCAGACCATCAGTCCATCTGGATGGTGGGCTGCAATTCGTTTCCTTTCCGCCTCATCGACCATCGGTTCTACACACTGTGTGCCCTACCTACTGCCACTTCAAATTGTATCACACCTGTGGGCTATGACGGTTACTCTTTTTCTCCTACGGGTGATAATTATAACAGTTGCCTAGAAAACAGTTTATCCTAGTTCAGTCACAATGTTTTTTTAATTTAGATATTGAATTTTTTTCTTACTTTTGATTTTGAATACAGACAAAAACAGATAAAAGTTGATAAACAACATATGGCTTTCAGCACATACAGATTCCAGTGATACTTCAGGGCCAAGAGCAAAAGTTGACCTATTTTTGGCGTCACGCGAGCATGCGCTGCTTTTGTCGATATGTCGTGACACGAGTCATCATTTAATAAATGATAGATAAGAAAACTAAATCGAATATAACTAGACATAAACAATTGATTAATAACAAAACGCAAACGTATGACTACATTGTTTTAGTAGATTGAGTATAGCAATCTACGATTCTTGTAAGGGTCGCCTTTGGTTTAGTTTCTCTACTCATTTCTACACACTTTAAATTTACTTCAATGAACCTCTCACTTCTGTCAGTTTATGACATCTGTGCTTTATCTAACGTTTTTCCAATTGAGGTACAAAATATGTTGATTGGGAGCTCGTGTAGCATCAAAGGTGTGGAATGTAATTCATCAACACCAACGTATACGTAACGTATCTAAGAAACTTAATTACATGCCATTCAAATGACGTACTTATATTATGAACATACCCATTAATTTAATATGAAATATGGTATTGTTACTCTTGAAATTTTAAATTGTTGACAATTATATAATAATCATGAGATCATGACGAACATAATATTTTTATTTTATTAATACAACTTCTTGCGAATGTGATAAAAATTATATTTGTGTAACCTAAGGTATGCTTTGTTGTTTTGATGTTATTATTTTTATACATTATTACGAAGATTTTAATAAAAGGTTTTGAATAAGACGTGACGTGAAATTACGAAAATAAATGTGTCCACTCTACACACACAGTTCAAATAATATTTTCCCGCAATAGCAATGGTACACTTACTCGTAAGTTTATTCCTGTGTTTTTGGGTAAATAAGTAATTGCTTTATTATGTCAATGGCACTGTGACTCCACACTGGTGGTTTATCAATTGTATCGTTTACTTTCTTTATAAATAGATAGGTAATTCAAAATGTCAATCGGTGAATCAGTACAAAATATTGGTTGCTTAATTACTACCATACAGTATTTCTATTTTAAAACTCTCCATTGAGCAAAATCTTAACTTACCAGCTGGTATGGTATTCCCTAATATTTTATCGGCTTTACCGGCGTAGTATCTGAGCACAGTAGCGGAGTAGTAGACTTCCTCTTCTGCAACTTTGACGGGCTTTCCGCAATCCAAAGTTTCTAGTTCAGCTAAGTATCTAGCCTGTGATTCGATGAGATCTGCTAATTTGAGCATCAGAAGGCCGCGTTGAGAGGCATCCATTGTTCGCCAGGCGGAGTATCGAGAAAATGCTTTCTTCGCTGCCGCTACTGCCTTGTCTACGTCAGCCTGTAATACCGTTAATATGCTTACGATGCCTACATTTACTTGAGGCTTACATCAAAAGTCTTTTGAAATGTTCGATGAAAGACACATCATCTCAACGCTGGGCCACCATTACAAGTCAAGTATAATTCTATTTTCAGTTTAATAAAACTTTTAAATGTCTAACTAATTTCCCTTTACACAATGTTTCTCCTTCGCAACGGATGATGCTCTCGTCTGTGAAAAGGTATTTAGCGTGAAATTTCTAAATACATCTCGGCCAACGTTAGAGCACAGGAACCTAAAAAAGCTATAAAGGAGCATAGTTAATAATGAAAGCTTTAATCGTCTCACAATAAGTGCTTTGGTTCTGTATCCTTATTATTACTTCATGATTTCATCATCAGCTCATTAAACGTCCCCACCGAGGAGCACGAGCCTACCCATATAGGGTGATTAGGCCTTAGTCGTCCACGCGGGTCCAGTGCGGATTGAACTTCATGATTTAATGAATTAATATTTTTAAGAGAAAATTAGACACTTGTTTCGTTGAAAAAACTATGCAAAAGTTTATGCAATCCGAAGCCCGCATCAGTATTATTATGATTTTTATAATTCCTAAGAAACCAATAAGTTTGCCGTAGAAAAAACGATGCGGGTAGATTAAAATATGACATTCATTTACAATTCAGAACATGTTAAAAATAAGTTTGACCATAATCCAGCGATGATCCAGTTAGTATCATTATTGTTACAGTATTTTTTTTTCGAAGTGACTATTGCTGTTGGCCGCAGATGGCTTTTACAGCTTTACGGGCAATTGGCGAGAGCAGATGGCTCTCAGCTTTAAACAGGATTAGTATTTGCCTGAAGTCGCCTGCGTCAAACACTGGCTGGAGTAGCAAAATATTTACAATATTGGAATACCAAGTTTTTTATAATATTGAATACCTTATCTCCTTCTGCTACTTGGGCGATAACGGATTCATCTTGAGGGTTGATTGTAGGAAAGGTCTTCTTACTGACGGCATCCACAAATTCATTGTTGATGAACAACTGAAAATAATTAGAATCAGCATGAAATCTGATTTTTTGGCCTACAATATGTAGGAACCGTACAGTTACCTAAACTGAAAAGCGGACATAACCAAATAGTGAAATATCTTTATAGTTTTTGACTCCTTCTTAATGAAAAATACTCTCTTGTTTTTATCTTAAGCGCACTTAGCATGAACTTTGATTTTATTATCTCCAGGAAGACATTTTTAATACTTGAGTACGTTTGACCTAGATTTTAAAATTACGGACGAATGGCTCGTCATAATTTTATTAAAGCGAAATTAAATAAGTTTTTAATTATTGGTCGTGTAAATTAATTACAAACAGTGGTACAATTGTTTACTACAATAATAAGAACTGCTAAAATAGTTGGCGGGAAAATCAATTTATTTTAATTTTTTTGCGGGACTTAAGACTCGGCTAACAGCCGGGAAAATGGAACAGAAATCAATAACAAGTAAAGCTAACTAATAAATACTTTTTGTAAATAAATATTATACTTTTTACAATTTTATTGGCGTGTTGGTAAAGCACTCCCTCTTCTCAGTCTCTTAGTATTATATGGTAAAGGAAAAGGAGCCCGCGATCACAAAGCTGATTTCGTAGATTTAGCGCTAATATTTGGTTGAAAATAAATGGTTTTATTAGAAGTCATTATTCCAATTGGATGTTACATAATTGTTCAGTGTAACTGTTACAAAAAATATGTCAATAATTACTAGATGTCTGTAAATATACATATAAAGCAACACCGCAAATATTAAACAAGTGACATAGACCATTCTTAACCAGAGTTAACCTTTTATCGGGCTATTTGAAATATTTCTCAATATTTAAAAACAATAATTGCACGAAGTGACTTAGCATACACAACCACGTGATGAACATTTGTTTCACTAATACTAGCTTTTGTCAGCGGCTTCACTCGCGTTGAATTTGAGGTAACACCTAGGTAACACAGTTCCCCTTTCCTTTTATACGCTGCTATAGATAATATTATATGTATTTCCGTCGATTTTAGCTTTTTTCCTTCAAAACTGCAAAAAGTACTTATCATATATAATTTCACCCCCTCTTTTAGGGTTAGTTTAGTAACAAATAGTTTGCATACCAAAATTTAGCTTTCTACCATAAAAAATAGGAGTGGTAGGGACAAAAAGAAGCCTATGTCACTTTCCATCCCTTCAATTATCTCCACATAAAAATCACGTGTATTCGTCTTTTTGGTTTTCCGTGAAAGATGGACGAACAGTCACGCTTTCACATTATAATATTATGGTATTTTTTATAATGTCACATAAAAAACAACATTCAAGCAGATGCCTATAGTTTATCTATGAATGATCAAGGTGCTTTACAACTGGAAATACTACCAGTACTGTAGAAGTAGATACTAGGGATCTTGTTAAACTTGTTAATCCAGGTTGAATACTCTGAAGTTGTTTACAGGTTTACGTCTTCATCTTAAATTGAAAGCTTGTCCAAGGAGCTATTCCAAAAGTAGCATAGAAAAATATATCCACCGATATTTACACAGTGACATCTACGAGTAGCCCTAAAATAAGCATCAAGCCCGTAGTGGGGGTTCTAAACATACATAATACATTCCTTGTTAATAAAATACAGCACTTATTAATTTAATAAATAAATCACCAAAAAGACAAATGTACATAAATATTATTTATAATTTTTATTCCACCATACCCACTTTTAGGATCAGCTGTTAGGTAATTAATTTTATCAGTAGGTATAATTTAATAAAGTTATCATAAGTATTACCAAGCTGATAATTACTTAAGAAATTCACATTTCTAGTCATAATTATCTTTTAACAAGTGTGAATATAACTGAATTTGTCGGTAACGACAAGCTCAAGATTTTGATAAGTTGATTCGTTTCTTTGTAAACAAAGTTGATACTTTATAAACCAACCAATTATAGTTTATTTAGATTGATAACAACATACTTTCGTAACAATTATCTGATTTTATTATATAGTATATTTCTCGCAAATTTAATTCAGTTGCAGGTAGCTTAAAAAACTTTATGCAGCTAAAGCATTGCAGTTTTAGTTACGAGAAAGATTATAAATCGTATTTGTGTGCTTCTAATAAGATTTTCATAAACAACAAAAGTTGAATAATAATAAAAGCTTAGCATTTATGAGTATATATTATATTTTTTTTCTATTATACTGGCCGCTTGACTCGCACAGAATAATATTAAAGGCAATACGGCAATAATATGTATAACTGGTAAAAGTTAAAAAATATTGATAAACTATATTGCACTATATTTAAAAGTATGAAATACGTTAGTTACCTTAGTGTACTTTACGTCTATCTTCACCATTTTGATTCGCTTTGTTTTTGTATAAGCCCGACTACGCCCGATGCCGGTATCAAGCCAACTGAACTGTAATAGGCTTCCCGGCGTCAGAATTATGCGGTAACACCGCGATACAAACCATATTTCAATATTCTTAAGAGTTATATTCGACATTCTAGACATTCAGTTCGATAGACTAGTTTACGGGCTATATTTATCATGGCAACCGATTGTTCGGATTTCCGACTTTAGCATGACGTTATTGCAAAAAAAAATACGAATAGTAATGTTAGCTGAAATTTGTGAGCCCAAAACATGATTCTGAAAACCATTTCACCAAATAAAAGATACCTTAGATAAAATCTCACGGAATGAACTGAAGACCAATGCAATTTTTAACAACGCATCGTTGTAGTTTCTGCCGTTTACTATAAAAAAATTAAGAAAGATTTTAGTTTTGCGGTTGAGAGGTCGGCTGAAACACCAAGTGTTCCGGGTTCGATCCCCGGGCAGTACAAAGATTTGTGTGCATGATCATGTCTGTTTGTATTGGTCTGGGTGTTTTCTATGTATAATATGTATGCATTTACAAAAAAAAATGTATTTTAGTATGTTTATCCGTTGTTTAGTACCCATAATACGCTTAATTTGGGGCTAGATGGCGCTGTGAGAATGTCAGTGGATATTTATTCATTTATTTAGAAATATATATAATTTCTATAGACATTCTTATTTTAATTGGCACCGACAAAATTCAATTTTTTTTAAGTGTCTATTTGTTCCGGGTAATCTCTGAAATGGCTGGGCCGATTTTGACGGGACTTTTATTGGCGGGTAGCTGATGTAATGTGGAAAAAAATTCGGCCACTTTTATTTAAAAAAAAATAAAGTACAACCACGACATGAGTTGCGCGCCTTAGCGTGACTCAATGATACGATTTTAATATAATTTAGTATAAAGCTAGATAAACGCATTTATTTAGTGCAGGAGAATAATATATCTAGGGTAATACTGCGCTTTTTTCCCAATGTAGTCTTTTGAAGTTGAAGGTGCTGTACACCTTCAACTTTACTGACGGTTAAAGATAATTTGCTTAAGGTGGAAGTCATTTTATCGATTCGCTGTTTACAATATGTTACGGATATTAAGACTGCAGTTGGTAGACATATTACTTATAAAAGCAGATGAAAATAAATTTACGAATAAATTACATGTATCGGCGTTGCGGCTCGTTCAATGATTCGTCCTACAACTCGTTCGTCCCAAAGAGATGAAACAATGAATTAAAAAAAAAAACGTTCTGAATTCGACCTATTTGAATTTATTTCTATTACATAATGAGATTTAGTACCGTCATTGGAATACAAAGTAAAATATGAAAATTCTAATAATATCTGCATTTAATTATCAATGTTTTTAAAATCATAATTAAAGTAAATTAATAACTCCAAGATTAACAAAAATAAAAGATTATTTTCCTTTCCAGAGGTTCTCAAATTGGGACCTGAAAATGTGGCGAAATGGTTTCAGTAAAGATGGTACGGCAGTGTCTGTTTCGCGCTCGACTTGGAGTTTTTTGAATTGTAGTTAGCTTTGAAGAAATAATATTTATAGATTTCATAACTGTCAATATTTTTTGAGCTAGTGTCGCTAGTCTTATGAAATTGTAGTGATTGGTGATAAGGATATATTGATTTATACTGCTATACTTAAAGCATGACAACTTTAATATGGTCGAAATATTAGCAATATTAATTTATCATTTTCCTTATAGCAAGTAGCATTCCCTTTCTTAAGTGTAGCTAGGTAGTATGTAATTATGAAATATCTGATGCTATATTTATTAATAGCAACAGCGATAGATAGGAATGAGACCACTCAATGTTGACGTATCCTTGTCAATAATTTATTTCAATTATAGCTACTTTCTCGACACGCATTTTGAAATGTTAGGGTGCTGCGCAGACATCGCACTGAAAGAAATTTTGAAATCGGACTACTTGTTCCTTAGATTAGCGCGTTCAAACAAACAATCTCTTCAGCTTTATAATATGAGTAAGCATAGATAACATACATGTGATTTGGATATTAAAAATTCACTTAATTTAACTGCCTCCTGATCCTCATGGATCGAATCCAAGGCTCATGCCTTGAGTGCAAGTTCAATCAACTAATTGTCTAAATTTAAGAAGATTCTAAGCTTCTTTAAGTACGAAGCCATCGGTCCTGGCTGCCTTAATGGAAGTCGTTACGACTCAACTTTAACATCGGTCTGATTGTTCATCAATTTGACTAACCACTCGATAAAAAGTAATAAATGTCTCTTTAATATATTGCGGTGTACTCGGTTCTTCGATTTATTCACTCAGATTCAACATTAATATTTTAACCTGTTGGTTGATGGCCACTGTCCACTGTAGCATGTACTCGTAGGTACTATATCCCCGTTTCAATTTACCTGTGATCCCAAACTGGATAGTGTGAATTATATAGCATCCTGTAACCTTACTGCAAACCTTTCAAAATTCTAAATTCACTTTACTAATATCATACATAACCATTGTAAGCAGAAATAGCGTTGGATTGACATATGTATGTAGGTCTCATTTGCGGTCTACTTTATTCGTTGATTCGTAACAAATAATATGTAACAATATGGGCACTTATAAAACTATTTTTATACTAATGTTAATGAAATTGACAACTTAATTAAGTATTTCGGTTTTTTTTTTTTTTATTGAATAGGAGGCAAACGAGCATACCTGTTACCGTACCTGGTTCATTTGATGGTGATTGACACCGCCGCCCATGGACATTTAAAAGACATCAGGTCTTAGAAATGCGTTGCCGGCCTTTTAAAAGAGTGAACGCTCTTTTTTTGAAGGACGCTAGGTCGTACCGCTTCGGCAATGTATCCAGTGAAAATTTATTCCTCAGTTTTGTCGTAAGTGGCAAACATATTTCCTATTATATATGTGACCGCTGTAGTCGTATTATGACAGAATAGAACTGTGAAGACCTCCAATCATCCGAGTAGTGAGGATGAAATTTGGTGTACCTCCGAGATGTGCGATGGTGGAACTCAGCCGCAGGAACAAGCCCTACCAACTCATCGGAACACTCCCCGTGATACAAGCGGTGAAGAATTCAAAGAGATGGCACATCACTACCCAAACTCAAAGGGTCCAGCCGGTCAGTAAGATCTATGTCGTCGACGATTACAGCTGATCTCTTTTGAATGCAATCGATATTGCGGCATCCCCGCTCAAAGATGAGAGCAGTATTCCATGTTGCACCGAGCTTGTGCCTTATAAAGTTTTCTTCCAAATGACCGCAGAAATGGACGTCACAAGAATACTAGCTGCTGGAGTCAGGGGAGTGCTTTGGAATTAAGGCGATACGACAAAGGGCTTTCTTTTCATGGAAACTAAGAGAAACCTGAACAATTAGGAAATTGTTCTCCAAGGCAATAACTAACTCATTGTTGGTTTTGTGTTGTTTTTTTTATTCCTATTTTTTTTACTTGTTTCTAATTATCGATGTTATAAATATCAATATTTAAATGCAAAAAACTATGTACGTGCAAAGACACGGGCAATTTCTAGTTAATAACATGATAGGTATAATCTGATCGTTAAAATGGAAACTGGCTATTGTAAACGCCGATGACACCAATAAACTGGGTCAAATCAGGTCAGTCATGTGATCCGACATACATACAAATACATTGTAATAG
>PQWD01003373.1:90322-109316 GCA_019425675.1 Leucinodes orbonalis
ATAATTTCCTCTGAGATTTAAATTGAAAGCATTTGGCGCTATCCAAAACAGCATTCATTACCATTGTTGAAAATTAGAAACTACTCGATTAATCATTTTTCATAAAAATATTTAACTATAGCTAAATTTGCAAAGTCAAAATTCTTTGATTCAAATTAGGCTTACAAAACCACTTATGAACGTCAAAAAGAATACAAAAAATACAATAAAAAATACATTTAAAATACCAAAGTAAATCACAATAATGAATTTTGATACTGGAAAAAAGCGCTTCGGCGTTTTGGCCTGTTGAGAAAGAAGCACCCAAGAAAACTCAACAGTACAGCTTTTTTTAACAATGATTTTAATGTACAGATATTTACAAACACTGAAGTAGCTGAGCAGTTTAAGACCATGGATTTTTATCACAAAAATACAATAGTATAGTACCTTTTTTAGAAAGGTGTTTTTTTATTCTAGCTTTAAACATGTGTAAAGGTAACTCGACAATATTTTGCGGTACCTTATTGAAAAAGTTTATACATCTTCCTATAAAAGATTTACCTACTTTATGTAGTCTCAAGTCTGGAACAGCAAGTTTGTTTCTATACCTAGTATTAAAATTGTGTAAGTCACATTTTTTTAAAGGTATGATAGTATTTACGGACGTAGATTAAATTTTCATTATATATTGTGATGCTACAGTCATTATATTTATTTCTTAAAAAAGTTCCTTAAGAGAGTCACGTGGTCTAAGGTTGTAGATAAAACGAATAGCTACTTTTTGTAGCACAAATATATGGTCTACTGTTGTCGGGAGCTGAGCCTCACAACAGTAGACCATACGACATGACACATAAAAATAACTAAAATAAACCAATCTTGCTGTTTCTACATCTGTTAAGAGCCTTATCTTCCTAACAGCATAAGTTGCCGAGCTAAGTCTACCAGCCAGTGATTCAATGTGAGAATGTGATGTGTGTGAAATTTACCCACCATCAGCGTCATTGAATACAACAAGAGGACTCTTGCCGCCGAGTTCCAGTGTGATACGCTTCAGATTGACGGCAGACGCAGCTTGCATGATAATACGTCCAACCTACGTAAAAGTATATTTTTAACATCGAGCAACTAAAAAACGGCATAAAATATTTGAGATGCGGTTTAATTTGCTGTCACAAATTCTAAATGAAGCTTGTGTGAATATTAAAAGTATCTTTGTATTTGAATGTATAGCCGTATATACCTCTATTACAATTATAATTGAAGTGCTGGCTAAACAATCAAATGCAAAATTATTTAAAAGTCCACTGGCCAAAACATTAAATTATCTTAACGAATACATAGCTACATTAATCCTGATTAATTTAGTCTTAATATATTTATGTTTTCAAATGAGTTTTTAAAACATTCAGTAGTTACCTCTGTTGAGCCAGTGAAAGCAATCTTATCAACGTCAGGGTGATGGGTCAAGGCAGCGCCAGCTGTGGGTCCGTATCCAGGAACGATGTTGATAACACCAGCTGGGATACCAGCTTCTTTGACCAGGGCTCCCATAGCTAAAGCTGTGAGCGGTGTCTGTTCCGCCGGCTTAACAACCACTGTGCAACCTGCAATTTTTATTTAATTTTACCTTAGCTAATCGAAATATTAGCAACTACTCCAGTTTGTTTGTAAATAGGTTCTATAAACTCTTCTGCTTCAAAAGATGAAGCTTTGACTGTTTTTTAATCAGTTAAAACTCTTGACTTAATTGACAACTACCCGCGGCTAAAGCAGGTGCAATTTTCCACACAAACATGGGAATCGGGTAGTTCCATGGCAAGATTTGGCCGCAGATACCAACTGGTTCCTTCATGGTAAATGTTAGTACTTCTCCATCTGGATAACAGAAAAAGCGAAACTTAAATAAGAGTCATTCAATGACACAATAAGTTCATCTGTAGAGGACATTAGGACAGCTCATCATATTTGAAGCAAATATGTCAACATAGAAGATTTTTGATGAACGCATTATTAAAAATTCCTTAATATGATATTGTTTCACCAAACCTGAATGAAATATGCATATATTGTTGCATTGTCGAAATTTTACCAGTGGGGATGGTGTTTCCGAGGATCTTGTCAGCTTTGCCAGCATAGTATCTGATGATGCCAGCAGACCAGATCACTTCATTCTCTGCCTGCTTAAGAGGCTTTCCGTTGTCCAGGGTTTCTAGCTCGCTCAAGTATTTGACATCTCTCTCCATGAGGTCGGCCAGTTTCAGTAGGAGACGACCTCTTTGGGAGGCGTCCAAGATACGCCATTCGGAGTAACGGTGGAATGCTTTCTTAGCGGCAGCTACGGCCAAATCTATATCAGCCTAAACGAAGAGTAAAATTGTTTTAAATTAAATTCTATGAATTTCACGATAAAGTAACTTTGTCTGCCTTTGTGATATAGGTTAGCGGCAATAAAGCAGACGTCTATCGGCTTCTGTCGCCTATAATACATGCGTAAACCCAAAAAAATATAAAGTAGTTATTAACGAGATATTCTCTTAATTTCACTGCACACAGCGTTGTCTGGAGTGGGCTCAGGATATCTCGAGTTTTTCCCGTCTGAGATGTACCAGGAATTGAAATTACTTGATTATTGTCTAAGTATCTTTGAAGATACTTCTATTTCAATTTTTTAACCATATAATATATACATTATAGCAACAGTGCTAACAGTTATGCAATATACCTAGCTAAAGATGAGACAAAGTTAACATTATCTTATCTCTACAAATACTTTAAACCAAAGGCAGTCTCTAGATAGATTTAAAATTGTATAACAAAGCGAGTCAACATCATATTATCTTTTCAAAATGTCTTTACCTTGTCACCTTCAGCGACCTGGACGATAACGGACTCATCTTGAGGGTTGATGGTGGGAAAGGTCTTTTTGCTGACGGCATCCACCCACTCATTGTTGATGAACAACTAAAAAATAAATGAATAACATATTCTTATTAATTGTTTAACATATTGGCGTTATGACAGTTGTTGGAGCTGACGCCAATGACCGTGGCAAGCGAGAGTAAATGATAAGATAACCAAAGAAGCTCTGGAGGCCTACAAGCGTTTGTAGGTATTTTAGTGGTTGGCAGGTTATTTTGATATGTTTTCAGTCATTCCTTTCTAGCACTGTCTCTTGAGTGTATTTTCACAACCCAAAATCTTGCAAAATATCAAGTAAATACAATGTATTTTGGTGGAGAATTGTACAAACTGTTGAAAATCAATTCTTAGGTAATACTGAGGACATACATAGAATAATAATTACAATAATTTATTAATTATTATTTCTTAATCAATGTATGAAGAACGATAAAACACGAATATACATAAATTATATACTTTTTATTTGGGAGGTTAAAGAAATTTTACCCAATCATACGTTTTTCGTTAATTTTTGTGTTAAAAATTAGGAATTGGATTCTAACTAAAATAAAGGGTTATGAAAAAAAGCACGTTGTTTATTAGAAACTAGTTTTGATAACCGCTGTGATTAATATTTAATATCAAATTTCGTGTCCTTTTATCTTTATTATCATGGATATCACAATTGCTTGGGATGGTTCACTCAATTGTGAACTATAATTTTGTGTTATAAAAATACTGTGTTTTGTAGTGTTGAGTAACGATATAATAATCAATATTTCACTATGTACGATTTAATATATTTTTTTAATAGTTTGTTCAGATTTAATATTGGCTGTATGACTGTGTTTTGAGACCTTTTCAGTCTATAACTAGAAGTTATATTCAGATTTAAAGTTAGCTGTATGACGCAGCACCACCTAATCAGCCAAAATGATAGTAATATTCTATTATATACAATAACTTTGGCGGCCTAAACATATAATTAAGATTTAATATGAGGAGCGCGCTGTGGGCCACATTATTGTTAAACTTTAATTTTTTTAACATTGTTTTATATATAATTGATGATGTGACTGTTTGCTGTTCCCAAATAAATATTAAATAAAACTTGTCTTTTGTATTCATTGTCATGTAAATAAAAACTTTCGAGAAGAGATGTAAACCGAACAGATAGATAAATATTAGATGAGCCCTGAAATCTTGGGTATTGGATGAGGCCTGACTTCCTTATCATCCTTATAATAGGACCACTTTAGAAGTATTCTCTTTCTTACAAAAAAGAATCTTCTAAATCGGTTCATATACGACGGAGATATACACGAACAAACAAAAAAAAGTTTTCCTCGATTTCTCTGGTCTCCATCATCAGACCCTGATTTCCTTTAAATGGGACCACCTCCAAAATATCCTCTTTCCAGAAATAACTACCATCAATAACTATTTAAAATGACGAAGATATCAGCGAACAAACACAAAAAAAGCATATATACGGTCGAATTGAGTAACCTTCTTTTTTGGAGTCGGTTAAAATCGCGAACCAATATTATTGTAATACTGTTTTAAAAGATTGTACCAGAACCCAAATATTGTAATATAAAATGGTTGAAAATACTAAATCCCTATTTTAAGGGGAAATTATATTAATTGTCAAAACTTTTATTAGAACCAATAACAATACTCAAAGTAAACCCCCTGCGAATACATGGCGATAAAATATAAAATCCTATTGTCATGCCACTTGCATATTTATCAGCCTTCTGCTCCACAAAAGAGTAAACACTTGAGTTCGACTCGATAAACTTGTTCTCCGATGTCGTTTTATCGACACTGATGTTTAACAAAGAGTCGTTACTGGAATGTGTGGTTAGCTACATATACCGCGGAAGTTTCAAATTACAATCAGTCTACCACGCAACATGCACATTACCAGTAAATCGCGTCTGCATTCATTATTACTGGACCGACAATGGGATGATCGTCAATTGTTGTGAGTGAAACAAAAAATTCAACCGATCAAAGGTCTCTTTAAAAATAGTTACAGAAAAACAACTTTATATGGTATACATAGAGTATTTACGTCTTTCGATCATTTATATAAATTAATATAAGTAGGTGGGAGTATATTCAGCCAGGTCATTAGTACCACCATTGATATTATCTTAACGAGTACCACATAGTTTGTTTATCCTATTTGAGCAAAGCCAAAAAAGCATATTTTACGAATAATGGTAAACATATTTTTGTATCACAATATACCTAAAAATGGTCAAATTTCTCTATTATCATTCGATGTCTCTGTTTGGTATCTAATTAGTTAATTAATTTATAAATGTTTCATGAGCACTTATTGACAATAAATATACTTATAATAACGTACTTTCAACGAATATAATACTACCACAAGAGAAAACACATCAACCAGTTTTTTCTAAAGATATAGGCGTTACCAAACTCTCAAGGTATGCTCTATACAGACCGGTTCTTGGACGTCACTGGATAGAAAGGGCCAAAACACGAAGTTTACTCATTAATAAAACATATATCGACCTTGACAATGATTAATCATATTTAGGTGTTAAAACCTGTGGATAAGTATAAAGTAATTTAGGAAACGAACTGAAAAATTCCTTGGGTTTAAAAAAACTTTCGCATGAATGTGAACGTATCCTATTTATACTTAGAATGTAAGTATAAAACAATAATTGTTACTCTTTCTCGCAAAAAGTACGAAATGGATTTTGATGACACTTAGCAAAAGTGTAGCTTACACAGCGGAATTCTAGAATATAATAGTAGGTACCCCTAGCTACTGCCTATATTGTTTATAGTATAAAGAACCACCGTCTCTATGAAAGTGTTTTGGCAGCTTGAAATTATGAAACAATATAATAGGTGTGTAACAAAATAACTACATGTTGCATTCGTATTCTATTTGTTCATTTGTATCAATAAAAGGAGCGTCGTTGGAGACACATGTGTGAGAGAGTATATATAACTCTAGTCCCGTCAAATGTATGAAGGCCGAGAACGCCTTGAACTTGCATGAATAAATCAACATCAAACGCAAACTCTTGTTCAGGAACTGTGGAATAAATATAATTTCGTTTTAGATTTAAATTTTTTATACCTATACTTAATGTAAATTTAACAATGGTTACTACCGAAAACCAAACTCCATATTATATTTTATTTGTATGTTTTATAAAACTTAGTCCTAACGTACAGTACCTTCTGTTCATGCCAATTTATATATTGTCTGAACTTATGAAAATTAATAATAAGATATCGCAAGACCCATAGGCTTGGGCATAATTTACAAGAAAAAATATATTGTGTCGCATAATTGAGGTATCAAACCTTAGTGTTTTCGTGAAGAAAACATATTTCGTACCTACGTGATAAAGACAAGAGTAGGTAAACAACTCACCTTATCAATAAAAGGAATGGACATCAAGCTTATAACGGACGTTACAATGATTAATATTTTATATATTTACTAGAATTTCTTTACGTATGATTGCTATATAATGAATGTTATCTATACCGAATAACTTTTCTTAAATTTCTTACATTTTTTTTATTGTGTCATTTTAATATCTTAGAGATATAAAAACTTAAGGTAAAAGTAAAAAGTTCAACTCAGTCTCTGTGAATGTATTGGTTTAAAAAAGGTGTGGGTGCAAGTTCACGCGGAATATCCTTGTCAAAATATACCGGAAAACCATAAAATAATTATATAAATTTAGCATAGGTACCTATGTAAAGTGATTAATACTTCGACAACTCATATAAGTCGTAATAGTACGAGTTAGTAAGAATTCATATAAATAATCGTTACCTAAATAAACGTTGCTGCCTATGCCAATATACATTAATTTCCACTATTCCATTTTTCAAATTATTGAGATTCAAATAACTAGTTGCCAAGAATAGCTTAGGTACATATTTCTGAACTATGTAAATTTCAATCATAATGAGAATTGTTTTACTACCTATATACAGTCCAACAGTATAATTGCGGATTTATATGCGGTGGTTTCCAATGAATTCTCTTTCCAAAACTAAATCATTAGAAAGTGTTTTATTTGCTTTGGATTTGAACGCGATAGTAAATGGGTTATCACACATTTTCAGAAGAAAATTGGGCTAGTATTGTGTAATATTTTAGTATGACTAAAATTAAAATGCAGTTTAAAAAAAATATTCAAAGATATATTCAATGAAAACGTACCTTTGTGTATTTGATATCAACTTTGGCCATTTTGATGTACGGTGGTGCGTGCGTGTCAGCCGGCGGTCTCCCGCTAAGTAATTCCTAATTCGTAGTCGGCATCGCGACGCCCATACAGACTGTGACATAACAACAAACAAGCTAACCGTCTAGATAAGCGGTCGATAAAAACTTGACGATCAAACGTTATTGCGAACCAAACACCGGACATTACATCTAATGGTTTGACACTTGCATAAAATGGTATTAGGACCCGGCTTATCTTTAGATCTCCAGACACGGTTACAGGGCAATCCAGTCCCAAATTAAGCAAGTAGGTACAATACAATAGGATTAAAACTTCGGATAATTATGCTTTCATATATTTTTTCATCGGTTTTGTCTTGAAGAAGGTTCTGGGTAGCTGCGGGATACAGATAGCTTCTGACCAGTGGGAGAAATTAATGTGGGTTGGCCTTGATTCAACAGTGCATAGTTTATTGCAAAATGGTGCATGGTGTTGAACCCGGAATTTTTGGTGAAATAGTGCACTTTTCAACTGATAACAATAATTAATGCGTTTCTTTGGTCGTATAATTACTGATTACAGCATCGGTGGCTCGGGTGGGTAGGCCCTCATTGGTGTGGATTGTTGCCTTCCGATCTGGAGGGTGTAGATTTAAATTTCGCCACGTAGATATCTAGTCGATCCTATTGATATCAACGATTATCATCGATACCGATACGATGTCAACCGAACGATATTAACGATTACGTTTATGTCTTTTAAAAAACATATCATAAATCTGCTTTCTTTGTTGATTATATAATTGTTTTGAATGAAATCAATACTATTTTACAATACACTTTTTTTTCAAAAGTGAACTCAGTAGTGACACTTTGGCTATGTAGTCGTTGCTTGCTGAATTCTCCTCAGTAGGAAACTACATTACGTACAAACTACATTCCGTACCTGTGGTAGTTAATTTGTCATTTTTATGAACATAAATTTAATTAAGACTTTTAGTTTTCATTTTGAACGCCGATAGAAAATGTAGGGAACTTAACAATAAACAGCGCATCAAAATTAATCAGCCCTGAGTTTGGATTTGATTAATTTGTAACAATTTTACTCCTAAGGAAATAAGGGGAACTTATTAAATGTTAAAAGAAGTTTGGGTTTAATTTTTATTTAACATTGAGGTAAAGGTTTTATCCAATACCCTTATGATTTGAGCTTATCGTATCGCATTATATTGTTTGTACTTAGTAATTTGATAATCTAGTATATTGATCTAGTAAGTTTCTTGTACAATTTTACTTAGCACCGACTCGATTATAATGCAATACCTATTAATAACATTGTTTTAATATATTATAATATACATTCAAAGCATTGTTAAAATATCAAACCTATTTTAAATAAGTTTGAAAACTGGCATTGAAATTGCAATTAAAGATTTTTTTGTCAACTTATATACAAATATGCATGTATAAAATTGATAAATATCTATGCCTTATACAAATAACACTATCATTGTTATGTATGCTATATACTACCGATATTTGATAGATACTTATATATCATGGCGGCTTGGAATGAAAACGTTACATCTATGCAATGATATTCTGTATAAACGTACATGTTGGAGAAACAAGTTCCAGCGGAGCCCTTTTATTGATGGGCGTTCCCCAGGGCTCAATATTGGACTTTATTATTTAATTTTATAAATGATCTACCTTATTATACTCAAAACCTATGAAACTGTTTATTTGCTGATAGAATACATCTCTTATATTTAACGTGGATAGACAAAAGAACTTTTGACGATGTAATACTAACTTTCTCAGGTATTACATTGGTTTACGACAATAATTTACTTCTTAACTCTAGAAGACCAAATGCTATTAAGTTCACAATGCCTAATGTAAGGCAGGTAGATACTTTCATCACTTTGATGAAGGACCCATGGAAGTAATAAATTCAACCGTTTTCCTGGGTATAAAATTAGACGCAAAATTGCAGTGGGTCCCCAATTGCGGCTTTGGCAGGAGGCTTAGTTCCGCTGCATATGCTGTAAGGAAGATAAGAAGTCTCACTGATATTGAGACTGCAAGACTTGTGTATTTTAGCTATTTTCACAGCGTGATGTCTTATGGTCTACTTTTGTGGGGGTCTGCTGCTGATCTACAAACAATTTTTGTATTGCAGAAAAGATCCATCCGTGCCATATACGGCCTTAAATCACGTGACTCACTAAGGGAATTATTTAAACAAATAAATATTTAACATTACCGTCTCAGTACATTCTAGACTGCGTCATCTATGTACACAAAAATTTACATGTATTTTCAAAAAAGTCAGATAATCATAGTTTGAACACTAGGAACAAACACAAACTTGCCGTTCCAAATCTTAGATTGCATAAGGTTGGGAACTCATTTGTGGGATTAAGCATTAAAATATTTAATAAGCTACCACAAAATGTAATTGATTTACCCCTGCATAAGTTTAAGTCTCATGTAAAGTCTATTTTAATAAAAAAAGCTTACTATAGTGTTGAAGATTATATAAATGATAAAAACTCATGGACATGTTGATTTCCACGCCTGCACTACTTTTGTTTTTTTTTGTTGTCGTCTATTTAAATTTATATAATACTTAACTGCTTAATAGTACTTT
This sequence comes from Leucinodes orbonalis, assembly GCA_019425675.1. Classification (NCBI taxonomy): domain Eukaryota; kingdom Metazoa; phylum Arthropoda; class Insecta; order Lepidoptera; family Crambidae; genus Leucinodes; species Leucinodes orbonalis. The sequence goes on from PQWD01003373.1 coordinate 100,105, forward strand.
TGTAGATTATTATATTTTTACCAATACATAATACGATAAAAATTGAAAATATAATTTGCTTTATATAATTATTTTGATTACAAATGAATCTGTATTCAACAATTTTTTTTGAAAAGAGTAACTACTGAGTTTCTTGCTGGTTTCTTCTCAGTGGAAAACTACCTCCCGAACCAGTGGTAGCTTCATTTGACATTCATAAGTGTTCTTTAAGGACCTAAACTGAATAAACACTTTTCATTTTCTTTCATTTTCATTTATATATAAAGGTGCCATCCGTGCCTCAAAAATGAACCGCCGAAGAGAGTCCAGTTTGTACTCTTTGTTTAGGTAAATGTGTTCGAAATTCGAAATATGTGCATGTGTGCTGTCACTGCATTCGAAACACTTTTTTCGATTGTTTTGTGAGCATATCACGAATCCATACTTTTTTACATCATTGCATCTAAGTACTTACTCCTATAAAGTACATAGATTTTTTCTTGAAGTCTGTAAATAATACTAAAAAAAATAATCAATAAATATTTTTTCTTCAGAAGGAAGGATATACCTTCATATATGTACACTAAGATACGAACCTATCAATCATTAAATTAAAATCTTTCTTTTCAACCTTCAACTTTGTTAATATCAAGTACTGTCTCCATGATGCTCGATGATACAAATAATGTGTTCGGTATAAATCTACATGTTTGGCACCGAGGCCAACTATTGTCAGTGCGCTGATAACATTATCTTACATTATCACCAATGAAGCAGAGTGACAATAACAATGTCCCAGTCATGTACCAGCTTACTTAATTACACACATTGAAAAGTTTCTCATTACAAAGATAAATAAATATCCACTGACATTCACACAGCGCCATCTAGCCCCAAGTTAAGCGTGCAGCCTGTAGTATGGGTACTAAACAACGGATAAACATACTTTTATATACATATTTTTGTACAGATATACAGATATGTTCCTGCATACAAATGCTTGTACTGCCCGGTGATCAAACTCGGAACCCTTGATGTAGTAGCAGACGTCTCAACTATTACACCAAAAGGGTTGTCATATTATACAACTACAGAAGTAATAAATAATCTTAATTTGACGTGTCGTGACAATTTTTACCGCCTGTTTCACTATTTTATGGTCATAATCTCTTCGCTCGTTAGGTTGGACAAATCTGCACCTATTCAAGGATAGGTTTAGTTCTCTGCTGGATGTTTGGTCCCTAAGCCATCCGCGGAATGATTAGTAGACTAGACACACCTCTACATAGAGGTAGGTGTAGTGGGTCGTAACATTTATTGTATACTTATTACCGTCACAACACAGCATATGTCTAATTCCTATTCAACCTATCCAGTCCACTGCTGGACATAGGTCCCTCCATTTTGCGCCAGATATCCCGGTCTTCCTCATCCAGTATCCACCTGCGACCCTAAAAAATATACTGAGGGAAGGGGGGATAGGTTCACTGTTGCCCCACCCTGAGCCCAAGACTGGCTACGCTAATGGTTTGATATCCGAGAATTGTACACCTTTCAACGGTGCAAGAATTTCCAAATCGGTTCAGTAGTTTCGGTGCCTATTCAATAGAAAGAAACAAACGAATCTTTCCTCTTTATAATATTAGTAGGTATAGATATTTCCCTTCACTCCACCTAGCTATTATTTTTTATGTGCTGTGGTGGAGCACATCTATAACAAATTCAATCTTTTTTAATCAATGTACATGTAACGCTAAAACGCTAAACTTGTGAATTGCTCCTAGCTGTTTGCAAGGCGTCTCCGTTGCAGAATTATTGACGACAGGTATTTTTATTCGACTGATGGAAACATGAATTTATAGGCAGTTATATATACATTAAGCATCCCTATTTCTCCCGCCATAATAGTAATGCTCTGAGTATAGCTGTATTTAAACTGAATAAAAGAATAAAATAAAATTGAAGACTCTTCGCAAATAGATTGTTTTCGCTTTATTAAGCCCAGGTTTCTTAACTCTTTAAAGGCTTCAGTATCAACACCTTGGTCTTAGTCTTCAGCAAAACTACAGGAAATCTGTTTCAATGGTCTTGTTACTGGAACAACGTATTCAGATAGGTTTATCGTGACAATTTCTCTGATTTGTTATCAAGGCTTCTCTGTTATGTTTGAAAGTATTTCTCCAGCAAAAAGTATACGCAATCTTGCCAATTAAAAAGGCGGCTAACATCAAATGTGATAAACTTGATACATTGGTAAAAGTGCTTGTTTACCGACCTTTAATTGGATCAAATATCACTGAATTTATTATAGTTTATTACATTTTTAATTGATAAGTGGAATAAACAAGTAAACAATTTAACTTATACCAATTATTATCTGTATTTATGAATGACTTCACTTTCCAATAAAAGTCACTATTGATAAAGGTACTAGTTTAGGTCATTTGAATGCCATATCCTTCGATGATAAGCAGTAAAGTAAATATTATTCATTATGATTCTTCTTTCTTTTTACAATTGTTTTTTTAAATTACGCAACATAATGTTTTAAAAGTGTACTTATTCGTACATTTATCTGTCTTTTAGGATTAGACCCAGCTCGGCCGCTAGTGAACGCGTATGGGTCGAACTTGTTCAGGCTGGATCGAAACGATGCACACGTTGTGCACGTCGTCCACACTAACGCCGGGTTCCTAGGGGAGACGGGTATGGTCGGGCATGCAGACTTCTGCGTCAACGGGGGCAGACTGCAGCCCGGATGCAAAGGCCATATGATGCGTAAGTTGAGAAAACACGAAAAATTGTTATAAATACACACACACGAACATCATACGTGCATACACAAATACACGCGCGCGCACGTACGACAATTACACACATCACCATTTTCATTTAACCACACTCAAAATACTATTATTTTACGAGTATCTCACACATCAATTAAGTCAAACATACATTTTATTTTTAGAATAACGTTTTGGTTTTGTATTCTGAGCATAGTGTTCCGTGGGGTGGGCGTTCATGACTGCGATACAGTTTTGCAATTCTGCAGTTATTATCAAATCGCTATTTATTTTAAGGCACCTTTGTCAGATTCAGTAAAGATTTTTACTATTTTAAAAAACGTAGTTCAACTAGGTAAATGATATCGACTCTCGTAACTTCGCCATCGAATTTACGGATACTACTAGGTAAAGAGTGGTTGCCGTCTTAAAAAGGAAGTATCTTGGCCTCCAGTAGACAAGCCAATTTTTTTTTCCAACAAATAAAGTATAACCAGGTTTGTTAAGAATATTCAACAGTATTTATTTTTACATTTTCTTGTACAACTTACTAATTTTTAATCTTTTAAAAACTTAATACTTATTACCACAATTATAAGTGAAATAAAATAATAAGAATATGATTTTTGTTCAATCAATAGTTGCTCCATTTATTCCTCCTCAGTCCGTCACTAAGTATTTATAAGGTACTGATGTGTGAGCGAGATACGTAATAGTGTCTTTGCATGTTAAAAACAGTATTTCGTATAGTTAGTAGTTAAAAGTGTAATTTAATGAAAAACAGTAATACTGTTGAAAACAGTTTGGCAACCCTTGCCTTCAGTAAACTCACTTATTCTGGAAACACAAGTTTTATACTTAGCTATAAAATATAAATAAAAAAACATATATTTCAGGCATAGCGCGATGCAGTCACTTCAAGAGTTCGTGCTACTTCGCAGCGTCGGTTCGGAAACGGTTACGTTTAGTCGGTGTGCCCTGTGACACCTCTTGCCCTAAGGAGAGTGGGAAGTGGGGGATCAGGTTAGACAGGCGCTCTGTCATGTTGGGTGATGATACCCCAGACCGGTAAGTGCTCCTACTACATGCAATCATCGCCATTTTGAAAGGCGGCACTAAGAGGTTTATGTGCCTAGTAAAATTACCTTTCTTTTCAGATAACTAGGTGATTTAATCCTAGTTTAACAAGAATATAATCGATCGCATTGGGCAACAAAGAGAACAGTCATATTCTCGTCTTTGAAGTTGGTTAAAAATGAGTCCGATCATGTTCTAAAAAACTCTTAGGTTTTGTACCCTCGGACCTTAAATAGTACCTTAAATAATCATCAGTCTCTACTCTACGACTTTTTGTTAGGCAGCGGCGTGCTGTGCTTGTTTTTCTATTATGTCTTAAAAAGAACTCAGCTTTTATGCTTCGTCTCATCATATAACATAAGCCTGAAAGGTGCTACACCAAGGTTTCCGGGATCGATGCACGGGCAGTACAAACATTTGTGTGTCTGTTTGTATTGGTCTGGGTGTTTCATATGTATGCATTCACAAAAATTCCATAAAATAAGTATGTTTAGTACTCGTAATATAAGCTTCCTATAAGCTTGGGGCTAGATGGCGTTGTGTGCATGGGTCTTATATATGTATAATAATAATAAAACTTAAAAAAAAAACTAAAATCTTAACTTAAACTTTAGTCTTAAAACTTTACAAATAGAAAAAATGCAATTAGTTTAATGCAAAAAGTTGTAATTTTGAATACATGCCGCATTACACGTAAATTCCTATCGACAAGTAGAATTAGTGATTAATTATGTCACCAATTGTTACCACAATTCAAATAACGTCATACACATTACATTCTTCTTCGATTGCTTATAGCGCTTGGTTAACGCCTGCGCTATGGTATAGTTCCTCATATATTGAGAGATAATATGACATTTAAATAATAATAATACAACAGCAATAATTATATCACGCGCACGTAAACATCGGCGTCCACGGGAGGTTCTAGCTAGACGATTCAGACAATCCTATAACGGTCGCCTTATTAATCTTATACGCAGTGTTAATTAAAATATGCACTTGTACTATAAAACTGTTAAGGAGAAAGTAATATCAATTTAGTGTATAACATTTGATTTCATTATTTTCAGATCCCGAGGCATGTACTGCGTGAAATTAAATTACGAAGCAGATTGTCCTTTCGATTAAAAAATAGTTTAACTAATATCTATAAGGTGATTTACTATAACGTAGCTAATTTATTGTAATTAAGTGAATGATGTTTGTAAATATTTTATTTTTGTTGAAGATCATAGTATACGCAAATAAAAGTTTAATTTATTTTAAAGTGTTTTAATGTAGACGAGTATAATCGTACGAATTTTGTGATTAAGTTTGTATTTTAAAACATACATAAATATATGCGCAAAAACGTAATAAAGCTCTTTGAAAAACATATGTTTAGTACCAAGCTAATACTACTTTCGGCATAGTTTTGTTTAGGTTTTATCAAGGTAAGCTGGCTCCATTTTAGACTCTTTCACCAAGATAGTCTATGTTCAAGAGCGATCTAACCCTAACGCCGTTTAGTTTTTTGGTGAAAAGGTTACATCGACAGAAGTACAGGAGAAGTTGCAGGTATCAGTAAGGAAGAGAGATTTGAAATTAAATGTCCCGTATAGAAACATGCCGTCGTAATACATCTTCGCAATGTTCTCAATGTCGAATACTATTTGGTACTTGCCCTGAAAAAGAAGGGAAGCCATTAGTATTCCGCTCGGCCATTTAACAGGGACTTACGTCCCGCAAAAAAGAGTTCAATTGCTTTTCCTTCGAAAGATTTGAGCGGATGCGTAGCGCAATGCAAAACAATTTTTAGCATTTGATATGACAAGTTTTAAAGAAATAACGTATCTAATGTGATGAAAGCTGCCTTATAGTATTTATGGTCTAAAACTTTACAACGATTAAGGTCCTACAGTCAAGTTTTATACAAGCAAAAACAAAATGGATTCTAAACAACAAATGTCAACTTACCGAAGCAATAACACAAGTAGGCGAAATGTTTAGCAATTGTAGGACCCTTCCTATGAAGAAATGTTTGCAGGGATTTTTCATTTGCAACCTCAAAAAAGCGCTGTTGTTTGTATTTGCTACAATTTTGCCCTGAAAAAATTACAAGGTAGAATGTGTTCCAGATTTACTAAAAAACCCACCAGCCAATAACATCCATTGCATTGAATAGGCCTTCCATGGAATACCGAGCATGCCTTGCCAACCATTTTGATGGGTGTTAGCGACTACTACTTATCCTAAGGTAATCTAACCCTATGATCCTTCCGCACCTCCAGTACGAAAACGGCGAAAGGGTAAAAGAGGGCGCGACAGTTTGACCGCTTTCTTCCCCTATGAAGCAGTTCGCTGATGCTTGATAGCGGTGCCGGCGTGCACCGCCAATAGATGAATTACACAAATATTAGCAGGCGCGCACCGACGGAGTCGCGGATGTAATATGTTTCCCGTAACCCGGTCTCACGGTGAATGGAGTTTCGTCTGGTTTTAGTGGGTAGGGGGTCTAATACGACTCGAGTCTCACACACCCCCCGCCAGTGGGAATAGTGCGTCACTGCATCTCCAGACGTAAAAAAAGGTAATCTAACCCTAAGGTAATCTTTTATCATTTGGTTACCTATACGGTTACCGATCGATAGTTTCTTATCACCTAGTAATAAAATTGTTCTCAGTAGGTTGTTGAACTTTCATCATCATCAGCTCATAAATGTCCCCACCGCCGGGGACATTTATGAGCTGTCTTAATCGTCCACGCGGGTCCAGTGCGAATTGGCCGACTTCACGCTCAACCCTTGAATCTCCTCGTAAGCGTGCTCAGATTTCCTCACGATGTTTTCCTTCACCGTAAGAGCGTCGGATAAACGTAAGCACATAATTTCGAAAATTCGAAAATACTTTGAGACCTTGCTGGATTTGATCATGCAACCACCAGATCGGAAGGCACATCAATGAGCCACTGACGCTCTTAGTTGAACTTGTGGAAATAATAATATGAATTTCCTTGTGTTTTGCATGAGTATTAATTTACAAAACGTGGCTGTCAACCACCACTACTTAAAATTATATGTTTTTTACTAAAATGGCATCAAATAGTAATACTTCATACTTTTCTAATAGTCGCAGAATGTTCAGTTCGAGTTTGTAAAAATGGCGGTTTTGTTGATCCTCTCTATTGTTATATTGGTGCAGTCGTTTCGCTTCGGCCCTTGCATGGTTCAAATCTGTCTAAGCTTAAGTCAAATTTGCCCTGAAAGAAAAATAATGCAATTTATTATTTAAGCTGGTGTATCATGGGGAGTGTTCGGTGGAATTATTCGGACTCGTTTCTGCTGCCATCACCACCATACTTCGAGGCCAAACTCAAAATTTCATCCTCAGCACCTAGATGAATGGAAGTCCTCTACAGTGAGTTTTTGTCGTAATTTCTTGCTACGGACGACGAAATTGTGGAATCAGTTGTTGCTGGAGGTATTTCCTGAGCAATACGAACTGGCGTGTTGCCAAAAAAGAGCGTATTCCTTTTTGAAAGGCTGGCAACGCTTTCAGTGCCCTCCGGTATTGAAATTTATATGGGGCGGCAGTGCCATTTACCATCAGATGAGCCGTTTGCTCGTTTGCCTGCCATATCGTAAAAAACCCATGACAAGTCCTTCCGTGCTTTGAAAGGCATATTAAGCCGATGGTTCAGCTACTTAGGATGGTAGTACACCAACGAAGAAGCACTGGGTCCGCAAATTGTGTTACGGCCCTAACCCCCCATAACCACGTTGTGAGGATTGATCAGTCTTAACGACTACAGGACCTTCGGCTTAACGGACTTTGCAAAGAATAAAGTAACACGAGATAGTATTTTCGTTCACCCATCCGAAGCATGACCATTGCAAGGTTGCTTTACATCGATGACCAACAATCAAAGTCACTGACATGCACTTGAAATAATATGTGTATATAATACGTAACTTACAAAGTTTTCTGGCTTCAGAGTTATGACAAATAACATGCAGTGTGCAAATAGCAGGAAACAAACATTTTTTATCATCTTTCAAAATGTACGAATTGCAAAACATATACTAGTATCAATGTTTACCGGTTAAAGTGTATGTAGTTATGATAATAAGGTACAATATGTTTTGCATAGGTACATGGACTTTTAACCCAAAGTACAATGAAAATAATGTGGTAAGTATTTTTTTACTACGTGCACGTTTTTGTTTTATTATAAACAGCTTTATCTGGTTTTAGTAATTGTTAAAGGCCGTAATGTTAATATTTTTATTATATAAAAACTGCAAGCGCTCTATAGCATAGCGGCTAGCGCGTTTGGTCGACAATTGCTCAAGTCAACCACCATAATTGCCTGGTTATTAATAGGATGTGTCATCGAAAAATATTAATTCTAAGTCCATCCATGCTTTCAAAGGCAGGTTAAGTCGTTTGACGGATGGCACCATAGTCGTAGACGAACCAGGCGGTTTGGACTTCAAGTATCAATAGGCACACACAAAGGACATCTTTTCCCATGAACTGCCAAAAAAAAACCAACTGGAGCCCACATAGTTGTGAACGGTGTCAAAATCAAAATTAAGACACAAATAAAATATTTGAGTTTTATTTAAGAGAACAGGTGGACTTTTTACGCCCCACTTAACTGCGCAGCGTAAAGCGGCAGTGACCTCAGGCTCGCTGCTCCCGAATCTTGGCCAGTACCGTATGTCGGCGCTTGTATGCTGGCAATCTGGAAAGCATGGGTCGACACCTTGATTAAAAAATCCACGTCTTATTACGAAGATCACAAAGGGCAAGGGTGGCTCGGCGCTACACCTCAGTAGCCAATACACTATAACAGCGTGCCTGGTGTGATCTTTGCAGAAAGCGCTAGGGAAAATCCATCTTTGCCAGCATGCCGCAAGAAAGGGTAGGAAGAGGACGTGAATTTGTTATGCAATTCACCTGGCAGTGATCAATAGGAATTGAACATTACGAGTTCCCGTGTCTCCTGTAGTTCCCGTTTTAAGGAAAATCTGTTGGGCTCACCAAGCAACTCACTGACGAGGTCACGGTGGTTACGGCATCCCGCGGTCCCCGTACTGTAGTGATAAAAGGATTTAGTGGGTAGGGTGCTCTACCCAGGGCTCGAGTTCGTATGCCTCCACCTTCGTACTGGGGGGTCCGTCAAAATAATTTCCGACGAAAAAAAAGGTGCAGTCGTTTGTATCGCCTACTGTCTCAGGACGATAGTCGTCATCACCCAACAAATCCGCAGACGCCGTTTGGTGGGTTGCGCCTCAAGAAGGGTTATTGAAATAAATAATGTCAGTGTTAGTATCATTGTATTATTCCTGTTATTTGGTAACCACACTGGATATCATAAGAACTTAA